>OZ030023.1:3710000-3792500 GCA_964023405.1 Apodemus agrarius
TTTGGTTTAAATGATTCTGAAGAGCAGCAGGTGTTCTGTTTTATGAGGGTGGAGGTTATCAACCAGTTCAAGTTAGACTCATCAAATTCTCTTTTACCTACAACATCTTTACATTCTGTTTACTCCATTATTGTACGTATAATATTAAACTAAATCAAGTATAATTTTATAGAGCAATTTGACCAGTTAGGGAAACTGTGACCTGTATGCAATGACTCCAACTGTAACTGAAAATACATAAAGAAGACACAGTATCTCTCAAAGATGTATTGCCATAAGGAGGCTGTGTTACAAACATTCATATTCACGTACAAACAATACCTTTGCCAGCAAACCCTAAAGTACTTTCTTTCTTTCTGACTCCTTACCAAAAGTACTTATAGATCCAGGGTTTAGAGAGTCACTATTTCTTTAAAAGATAAAACTTACATTGTCATTTCTATGGCTATAATCCCAAATACTACGGAAGCCAAAGCAGGAAGAATTCAAGTTCATTTCCAGCCTACAGAACAGAATATTTTGGAAATGAACCTGGGATACATAGCAAGAGCAAGACTCAAAAAAAAAAGGAAAGAAGGAAGGAAGGAAAGAAGGAAGGAAGGAAGGAAGGAAGGAAGGAAGGAAGGAAGGAAGGAAAAGAGAAGTCCCATGTATTAAAAAGCAAGGTCATATACTAAATGCAAGGTCAAGGTCTCCTTAAATGTGATGAAAATCCACCTTGTTACCTTGTTACTTGAAGCTATCCCACAGAAATCTATTCAACTGACCCATTTTTACTCATCTAAAATGGGTCTACAGGCAGTTCTGGCCATGCCTCATTAGCCTTTGCCAATGTGTCACCTCATAGATGTCAGACAATCTGGCAGAAGATGAGTTTGATGTCACCTGGACCTTATCTCTCAGTAACTGGCACATCTTTCTCAAACCTACTGATAGAGCTGCTTCCATTCACATGCCTGTACTGTACTTTACTCTGTGTGGAATATGGCTAATAGCTGAGAATCATCAGGTGTTGACAGTCACTAATCAGGGGGTGAGATTTCGAATCCTTACCTGTCAATGTTGGTTTGATAGTGATCATTGAATGGTATTATTTCTAAGTTAGAATATCAGAGACATTGAAAATATAAGTGGATTCTGATACTATGATAACAATCATGAGAAATTATGATATATACTCTCTGACAGCATTTTTATAGATCACATGAAAAATATACTTGTCTTTAAGGTAATTTTTTTCCAATGTAGTGATTGGTTGGTGGATAATTAGATTGGTTAAGGCTACACACACACACACACACACACACACACACACACACACACACACATATATATATATATATATATATGCATTCAATGCATATATATATATGCATTCAATACCTCTACTAAATATTCATCTACCTAGTTTTATAAATGTAACCCTAAGTGGCTTTAGATTAGTTCCCCTTATCCTGATTGATGTGGCAGATAAATCATACAATGTTTCTGAAAGCTGTGGGCACTATGTAATCACCCCCAAGCAATTCCTGTAATCTTACTGTTATTTTATGCCATTGGTGAGCCCAATTCCTATTTTTGCTCTACTACCTGAAGAATTCTAGTCTCTCCTGTCATAAAAAAAAAGAAGAAAGAAAGAAAGCTTTGGTGATTTCTTAAAAATTTTCCTCTAAGATATTTCTCTCGGTTGTATCATGCAGAAAAGTAATTATGACACATATTGATTAATTGCAAATCCATGTTTTGAGTTGAAATTATGACTTGAAAAGTGGGGTAAATAAAGGAAAAAGTAATCCCGTCTCTGGGGAAGTAGTAAAGCTTTGCTGATTTGAGGGCTAAATGGTTTTTTGTTTCTGTTTCTGTTCCAGCTGCATGGATAAAGAATAATTATAAAACTGTCTCAAACTCTCTTGGTTCTTTTCTATTAACAATGATCCAGTTTTTATGATTTGTTCAGTGTGAGTATGAAGCCCTTAATAGATAAGTCAGGATGTAGAAGATCTTGGTTATAAACAAAAAAAGAAGGAAGGAAGGAAAGAAGGAAGGAAGGAAGGAAGGGAGGGAGGAAGGAAGGAAGGAGGAAGAGAAAGAAGCAAGGAGAGGGGAAAAGAAGGAAGTGAGGGAAAGAGAGAGGGCAGAAGGGAGGCAAGCCTCTTCACTCTTCACAGATACAAGAATAACCACAAGGGGCTGGTTTTTATGCCAAACTTTCTACCCTAAGAGTAAGATCAAATACTAGCTTTCCTCATCTACTCTGTGGCACTTAATATCATTAGGGGCTACTAAATTCACTGGTAAAGTTGTGAAAAAATAGATGAAAGTATTCAAATATACAAAAGAAAATAAACAAGAATGTAAATTTGGTTATATCTGCAGTATATTTATAGAAAAAAGTATTGCTCATGTCTCATCAACTCCAAAACTCTTTTTAAAATATCCTTAATAGCCCTACAACATGGTCCCATATATATCACATTCATGCTGTAGGAAAAAATACAAGAAGATAAATCTGTGTAGTTAAAAAAGATGAATATAGTTATATAGTCACTGCCTTACAGTGTTTGAGTCCTTATCAATGCTGTATATGTGATCTAGAGTTTTATTCTTCTCCCTGGCCATTTATCTACAGCATGACACTCCCTTGCTATTCTGATCAATGACAGCAACTTGCACTGCAAAAACAAACAGCCCAAGCTGTGCAATGTTGTGTTGCTGAGTTGTAAGGGTCTGTAGTAGTATTTTAGAAGTATCAAGTGCTAAGATACTACTGGCTCAGTGGTTAAGAGCAGTGACTGCTCTTCTAGAGGTCCTGAGTTCAATTCTCAGCAACCATATGGTGGCTTACAACCATCTGTAGTGGAATCAGATACCCTCTACTGATGTGTCTGAAGACAGCTACAGTGTACTCATACAAATAAAATAAATAAATCTTTTAAATATCCAATAAAAAATAAAATATAAAAGTTAAAAAGAAGTATCAAGTGCATTTCTGACTTTTTATATCTTCAACCTATGAGGCAATGCCTGAGAAAACACAGAACATTAAAATATACTAAGGGGTTTCCCTTGACACCATATACCTTTGAAAACCTCCCTAGATGTTGGAAGCAGAGTCTAGTAATTAAAATGTTCTCTGGGATAAGGACCTTTAGAAAGGACCAAATAAACATAACCATTAAACCAGAAAGGAAAAATTAAATCAATAAAAGAATCACATCTTTCTGATGAGAAATTACAATTGTTGTCTACTGATTCTTGAAGGTTTTAATATGAAAATAGACAAATTAAGCATGCAGAAAACCCAATTCTAAACCTAGTCTGTCATAAACTCTGGAAACAGACTTAGCCTGTATTTATGTTATCATAGAACTTTTGGGAGAGTAGATCATGAATAAAAATTAAGTAAATTTTTCATTAAACACTGAATCTCTTCCTTTTGGGACACATACTGAGGACTGTAAATAGTGTGCCATTATAAAATATTACTAGAGGGAATGCAGAATGTGGTACCATATTCATTAATCAATGGATGGACATCTAACAGAAGTTACCAAGATCATGGAAGCAACTATCTTTTGCTTCAGTTATCTCAATTACAATATTATATTGTCACAGAACCAAATTTAAGATTATGTTCATAATGAACAGTAATTCATTAACCTCTGAGCCTGTGCAGTGGCATGCATATCTATACACACACATCATGAGCACACACACAATAATAAATTAAAATAGTCATTTAGCAATAGCTAGTAACTGTGTGAACCATGAGAAGTCCCCACAATAAAATTCAGTTTTTAGATGATGACCTATATTTCCAGCCAACATGCAACAAAAGCATGTTTTTCTATTTGAATCAACAACAGTAAAAATAGATAAGGCACATGGCTGGCCAAAAAACAGATGCCAGGAAACAAATATGGAGAGTGAGAGAGTCTAAAATTGATTTGCCTTGTTGGCTTGATCAGCCCATGTATAAGAACATTCTCTCAGATAGTTTGGACCTGGAGTTTCATTCAGTCAGAACACTCTACCTCCCTGACAGATGCCAAAAGCAAAGTGCCCATCCAATAATGGAACAGACAAATCAAAGACCTGCAATTGTGAAGAAGAGCAAAGCATTACTTTTGTATATGTTTATTTTCTAAGACAGTTCTTATAGCAAAGAAAAATATAACTAAAACTACTTGGAGTGAGTGTTAGTATCAGAATCCAGCATGGGCATAGGGCCAGAAACCTGTCTGCTCCCAGGAGAACCTCAGGATTCACTGATAATAGAATACTGAAAAATGTCTCAATAATGAGGAAATACAAGTCTTATATATAATTGTTTTCTACACCTGTCTGGTTAATCTTTAAAACAATATCCACCATTAAGTAAGGTTAAGTTGATAGTATCTTATTTCTGAACAAAAGTAACAAGAAAATAAGAACAAAGTAATAGGGAAAAATACTACAAATAGGTAAAACTATAAGGCTCCCTAATTAACACTGATTCTGGAACTAGCATAAGACTTTAAAGCAGCTATTATAACATGTTCACAGCTCAATAAGACATGTTCACAATTAAAACAAAGACACAAGACATACTTTTTAAGGTTCTAAAAGTCAATTAAAGTTTTCAAAATGAATATAACAATACTTGCTACTCATAAATAAACCCTAATGCAACAGAAAAGTACGCTGGGCTTAACTAGACAGTGATTGATGCTACAAAAGAAATATTTGTGACCTTACATCTACACATGAAGATCATACAAAATGAAATACTGAGATAAACAAAAATCCAAAAGACACAAAATTGTATCAGTGAGTTGCGGGACTATATCCTATGATCCAATGTATGTATGACAGAAGTTCCTGAGGGAAATAGAGGAAAGACAAGAAAGAAAAAATATCAAAGAGTTAATTACCATTTAAAAAATATAATGAGAGCTACCAGCCTACCAAAGTTCCAAGCAAAGATATATGAGAAAACAACAAAGCAGATAATAATCAGAAGTCAGTATACATGCACACAGTAACAGAGCTTAAAGAACATAGAATACAAAGACAAGTTCATCTCTATTGAGAGATTTTAATACTAGTTCAATAACTGATAGGAAATTACATCTAAATCATTAAGGTTGCACATGATTTACACTCTTTTTTCAATTTTGATCATTTGACCCTCCACACAACTATAGTATACACACATATTTTAAGTAATTAAAAAACATTTACCAAGATGAACATTCACCTATATACCATAAAACATATCTCATATACTGTAAATAAGAGCCTTTTTAAATAAGGCTCTTTCTCTGAACACAATGAGATTATCTTGAAAGTAATAGCTTTTGGTGAATTCCTAAACAATTGAAAACCAAATCACACATTTCAAATTAGCCTATTGATCTACACCCTTGGGGAAAATCCAGAGTCATGTATACACATGCCTGGATTTTAAAGCAAGATTTTACCCAGTAAAATCCACCAAAATGTTTGAAAGGACATTACATTGTGTTCTGCAGAGTTTAAATGTGTCCTCAAGTCTCCTCAGCTACTGTGTTACATCCATATCCTATATAATCTATCCTGCCTGAGTGTTAAGAATGTTTAAAATTGATTGACAGATCAAAGTGTGGGTAAAGTGGAGTCGACCTGGAATTCTTCACACTACCATCAGAATGGAAAAGGATGCAACTGTGAAACCGGCCAGCAATTCCTTATGTTAGTAAATGTGTACCAGATGTAAAACCAGGGTGTTTAACTCTCAGATGGTTCCTAGAGAAAGGATTGTCCTTTCCCAAAGAGGAGGTGTACCCTAGTGTTGATGTGGCTTTATTTCTAACAACTAAGCACTGACCCTAATTCCAATGTTCATCATAGGTCAATAAGTAAACACTCTGAAGTCTGTGCACATGAGGCTGTGCCACACAACAGTGAAAGAGTGAGTGACTGATTCATGCCACTGCACCAGGCTTCAAAATAACTATCCTTGATGAAAGAAGCCAGACAGAAGTAAATATATATGTGATATAACTCCATTCATATAAAAGTCCAGGAAATATAAGCAAGTGTTCAGTGAGAGAGAGCACATTAGCGGTCCCTGAGAACAGTAATGAGAGATAAATTCAGAAATGGGAGGGGAGAAAGCTGTAGCAGTGATGGACACCTCAAGGAGCCAGCAGTGGTGATGCTTCCATGTGAACATACATGTGTATATACATACACTTGTTAAGTTGTATATTTATCAAATCCATGAGGCCTCAGCCCTACACAAACAACTCTAAGTCATTAAGGTAAAATGGGAGCACAGGAGAGGTCATCTTCCCCACAGTTGTGTAGTGCCAAATGTCAGCCCTAAAAACATACATATAAGTAAAATTATACAGGCTGAACAGATTATATTTATGACTACATATTCATATATACATATATGCATGCAATAACAATTAGTGAGAAAAAAGAGGCCATGAATTTGAAGGAGAGTCGGGAGGGATATATAGACAGACATGGAGAGAAGAAAGGAAGGGAAGACATGTCATAATTATATTATAATCTCAAAATCAAATAAAAATATATACCGTTTGCTGCGTGTCAGTTATATCAGAATAACACTGTTTAAAAAAATAAAACAAGAAGTATTTTATGTTCTGATCCAGAGGGCATGCCAAACACCTGGAGTAAAAGGGTTAAACTCAATAATGCAAATATCATACTATATTTAACATGAGAAAGGAAAATAAATATATCATCTCACTGGGAGACCCCTCAGTCTATAATTTCTTTCAGTATTTTGATATTTTATCTATCTCTTTAAAACATAAAGGTAGTAAAAAATAATTGACAATCTCAATGTCCACCAACTAGAAAGTGGGAGGTGATACCTATGACCATTCAATGCATGTTCTTTTAGAAGCAGAATGCATGAGGTACTACTAGATGCTACAACAAAGATGGACCTTGACACACCTCACTACGTGGAAGAAGCTAAGCACCTTACACTACATAGAATCTAATTCCCCTTAATATATAAAACAGATAAATCCACAGACGCAGAGCTCAGAGACTCCCAAGTGCTTGGGGCAGGGAATTGGTGTATTTCAAGTTGTTTTTCAGAGTGATAAAACTGTTCTAAAATTAAGATATGGTTCCGATTATTAAACATCTCTAAGTTATTGAAAACCAGTGAAGTGTGTGTGTGTGTGAGTGTGCGCATGTGTTTTAAAATGGTGAATGTTACAGTAACATGTTCTCAGCAAAGCTGCTAAAATAATACTTTCATAGTCATTGAACTCACTCTATTTGAAAACTTTGTATATGTTATTCTTTTATTTGACATAATTTAGCAGCCACACATTGAGGGCAGCCAACACTGAAGTCCCTTTTTGCCAGACACAAAGCAATAGTGTATTCTTTGTCTCTGTATCCAGCAGCACATGGGCCACGAGTGAGTCCACTGAAAGCCTGAATCGACAGACTCATAAAGGGTCATGGATGACCATCCATGCTTCCATGTGTTCTTTCCTAAATGTGTCCATCTCCTGACGGTACACTTTGTCACAAACTGGCTCTGACCAATAGATGAACTCAGAAATTCTTCCCATAGGAGCTCCCTCTGACAGGTGTAAAACAAACAAAAGCTCAATGAGCTTCAGGGTGTAGAGAGGTCATGCTAGGGTTCATTTAAGTATATTTAAACAGATCAATTAATGAGGCAGGTTTAATAGCATGTGACTTAACAATTAAGTCTCCGATTGACTCTCCAAGACTGTGATCAAGCAGACGATTTGAAGGTTTCCGTCCAGATGGGTGGTCTGCCAAGGAGAGCAGCTGTGAGGGGAACATGACAAGAGCTAAAGGAACAACTTGAGGATAGATAAACCAGCGGGTGACGGCGAAAGTTACAGAATGAGGTCAGCACGGTGTCGGCATTTGAGTGCAGAAAAAAATACAAATTAGGAGCTTAGAAATAACTTCCCTTGATTAAATTAAAAGTCTACAGGATAAGACCACACAGCAAGTGAAAAATAAACCCACGACTAATTATTGTTCTTTCAAATTATTTAGAGAATCATTATAATTGGAAACAAAAATTCCACAGTGACAGAGGTGACAGGCGTCCTCGGGAGCTGCCACCCTGGTACAAAACCACAGGTTAAACTGAACTTCTGTTTCTCCTCACACTCGAAGGTGAATGTGGACGCCACTCCCCTGCTTCAGAGCATTTACAAACAAAGCAGGAAAATGGAGTAGAAGAAGCTGGCGAATAGACCTGAAGCTAATAAGGAAGAAGGAGCAGACCACGTTCCCCACAGCTAACCTCCTCTCGGCCCTCCACAAATCACACTACAACTGCTTCTCTAAGTTTTTTATTTTTCATTTTTTTTTTTAATTTAAGCACCTAGAAAAAAAAACCATGCCATTTTCCTGTTTTAAAATGAGCAGCAAAAGGGGGGGGGGAAAGCATTCTGAGTATTTTTAAATACCTGGGTTATGTCTATTTCCGATTCAACTTCCTTTGCTTTCTTTACACAAATATTAGAATTGAGAAACTTATTTGCATGTAGGGATGAAGAAAGGAAACATTTAGAGCTTCCTTCTAGGATATAAACAGAAAGAAAATTCTTCCCTCCCTGGCTTCCAGAGCCAAGGAAGGACAATGAGCATATTGTGGAATTTAGAGAAAAGCACTGATGTTTCTAAAACACAGAAAAATCTGCAGGAGTAGACCCTCATGGGTTCATTGTTGCCTAAGTATGTCCTCTAGCCAAGGACTTGCTCCAGCACTGGTTGCATGAATAATTGTCAGCGTTAAGAAAAATAAGTTAATAAAGTTGTACAATTTCTTGTAATAAAGGCGCCAGAAAGCCTAGAGCTATGTGGTTGAAAATGCTTCAGTGAACTCTTTTTCCAGACATTTCTCTATCCAGTGCCCCTCTGCATCTAAAATCAGTCACTCACTGTTCAAAACTTGAACATTTCCAGTGGAGGATAGCTGACAAGCTGTTATTCCAGAAGGAGACACTGTGTATATGTTCAAAGACCACTACATACAAGCACCTTTGAGAAAAGTCAACAAAACATCTATAGAGAGAGTATCTTGTGTGTTATATGGATGCATCACCTGTCAATTAAAAGGCCTATTGCCTATGATTTAGGCAGGACATAGAGGTGGGACATCTGGGAGAAGAAATGAATGCTGGGATAGAGCCAGGGGGACGTGAGGAGATGGACCCACAGTACTTAAGCACAGGGAACCAGCCAAGCGGCAGAATTTAGACTAAAATAAATGAGTTATCTTAAGTTATGATCTAGTCAGAGAAGAGCCTAGCTATATGGCCAAGGTATTTGTAAATATATTTCTAGGAGCATGGACTAGAAGGTAGAAGTGGGCTTAACTACAACATACAGATGCAGACACTTCTCTCAAAAAGCCTGCAAAGCCCCAAAATCTCCATGAATGACGAATCTCACCGGCCTCTAGAGAGATGGAGCCTATACTAAATGCCTTGCCTCTCATGAGTTTGTCCAGAGTCTGAGAAGAAAAAGAGAAATACTTCAAAATATGAACATTGGAAATTCCTCAAGAACCAAGGCTGGCTTCAGGAAGGGAAGAAAGCAACAGACTGAAAAGTTTCTACCTGGATCTACACAATTAAATCCCATCAGAATCTAAACACACACCTGTAGATCTGTGGGAAAAAAGAAATGGGGGCATTGGTGCACTGGCTGGAAAAGTGACAGCAGCCTCAGCATTCTTTGCAGGATTGTGCTGCAGGACCCAGGGTCTACCTTATTTCTCCTTTTTTTCCTAGTCTATGTCCCTAACCCAATCCTGCAGAAGATTCTGCTTTGAAACTGGCATGAGGGATTGCTGGGACAGAGAGACCTTTTCTTTGACCAGTCAGAGAAACTAATAATAAATAGATCTTAGACCTATCCACACAGGTGCACATGCACTAGGGTTCACTTGAGAACACCATCAAGGCTTCCTAGTAGAAGTCATCCATGAAGACAGCCAACAGACACAGAACTCCTAGAGAAAAAATATTTTCTCAATGGTTTTCCTAAAATGCTTTAGAATGCAGCCATACATTTGGTTAAATACAGTCTTTCTATTTTGTTTGTTTGTAGGTCTGGGATTTTGCTGTTCTTTGCAGTGCTGGGGATGGACCCTCTCCCCCCGAATCCCCAGCACTACTAAGTATATCCCCAGACCATAAATTTTTGGAAGTTATTTACAAGTTGACTAATTTGGCTACTCTTCAAAAAAGACTTTCACAATGTTTTGGATAAACATACTCAGTCATCATATAAACATCTTATTCTGCAAGTAGGGAAGAGAGTGGATAATGCTACATAATCCAGTTGCAGAGAAAAACTATGAATGTGCCTTTTTAAAATATTCTATTTATATTTTTATTTGTGTGTGTGTGTGTGTGTGTGTGTGTGTGTGTGTGTGTGTACATGTGTGCCTGAAGACCAGAAGAAAATGTTGAATCCTCTGAAACTGGAGTTAGAATTCAGGTCCTCTGCAAAAGCAGCAAGTGCTCTTAACTGCTGATCCATCTCTCCAGGCTCTCTGTGTGAACATTTTAGTATTTACTTTCTGATTATTTTCAGTAGAACATGCTGTGAAAGGTGGATATTCTTTTCCCCTTCTAGGGCAGAAGCTCTGTGAGTGCTGTGTCTGTTCTGAGCCTCTCTCCAACATTGCAAACAAGAACCATCAGACCCATGGGGTGGAGGCTGCAATTCTCTTCATGAGAATGATGTTCTTTGTGAAGTGAATAGCAATGAATACACATTGCACATGAAAGAAAACCATGGTGAGCAGGGGAAGCCCTGAGCCATGAGTAAGGAGCAGATGAAATCCTGAGTGATGTGTAATATTGACGAGAACCAATGCCTCAGGTTCACAGGAACTGGCAAAGTCTTCCTCTGGTCCAAGTGCAAATGTTAACAGAGTGTACAAAGAGCACAGACCGACCACAGCTTCCTGGTCCCAAATGTTTACATCCTGAGTGTAAACCCTTAGGGACCTCCTGCTGAGATGATCTAACCCTTCCTCCTTGTGCTATACATAGAAAATGCACTGAGGGTCCAGCTTGTTACACACTAGTGCCTCTCCATCAGGGCATACATGGCCCACACTGCCCCAGCTTTTCTGTATGTACATGTCTGTCCTTTTTTCATTCCCTTGTCACCGCAGTCACATCCAGGACAAAGCTGTGCTGGATGTATGCATTACACAGAGGACTTTAGAAGTGACACAAAAGAAAATAAAACAAAAAAAGAAGAAAAGGCCCCAAAGTAGGATCGCAAGAGACATGGCTAAGAGATGGATGAGGAAAGAATGCTGCAGAGGAGCCATCAGGCATGCGAGTCCTGACACCAGCCCCACCTGCATTCCCATTCTAGTGGGCCACAGTGGCACAGAGATAATCCTTAGTGACTGGCTACATTGCTACTTGCTGATGTTAAACTTCATGAGGAATGGAGTGATATATTGGACTCTCTGGAATAGAGACAGGTGACATATATTAATCATCTCTCAATATCCAGATACTAAGATCATCTGGGAAGACAGAAAGCTCCATCTCATGACAACTGGCAGGAAGGCCCCTCAGGCCTACCAGAGAATAAATGGGCTCAGTCTCATTGCTGTTGTACACAGGAATTGTCCAAGGTGACTGTGTCCTTGTGTTTATGGACAGGGGTTATAAGATGTGCTTTGCCGTCATCCCATTCAATGGGTTTGGTACCTATTCATCATTTTATTGTTTTCCCAACATCTCAACCCATAGGAGTCATTTCTGTTTTACAAATTATTTAGAACATGTGTATCTCACATAACCAGGCTGAGCACAAAGAACCAAGGTGCTCTCATGCAATTTAGTAAACTGCCAAGATCTTGGCCTTCAATTCACTTGATATTTGTAGCAAATAGAAATATGTTATTAGCATGATCCTGGGTACTTTTGTATTACACTATGGAATCAGATAGTTTTGTTGAAATGTCTACCAAGAGAGCGCATAGAAAGGTATAATACCTCAGAGAGAAGATGCACAGGAATATGTACATTCATAAATTGATAAGTCAATAAATTGTCTCCCCAAAAGAAAAATCCCCATTTTCTTTTCTTTCCTCTAAATAACAGCATCTAACCCTGATATCCTAGCTGAGCTCAATGACAAGGAACTTAATCTTGGCTTTAGGTACTCCTGATTTCCCGTCTCTGGGATTTGCTAGGATCACAGGGTTCCCTCCAGGAGCTGAGATGTGGAAGCCACTTCTGAAGGGGGTGATCAGTTCATTGTTGTTATATCTGCTCTCATTTGCCTCACACTGCCCGGGCCCTGTGATCTGGCAGCTCTTCTCCCTCTACAATTAGTCATTGGGGAGTCTGGGAGATGGGAATCCAGCAGCCAATCTTTCAGATGGACCAGGTGTTATCGCACACCATGCATTTGCCTAGGCAAGCCTTTCATTTTTGTATGCTTCTAGTCTCTCTTGGTTCTAAAAATCATTTTCCCTCTAATTCTCCTATTAAGAAAATTTCCCTGTTAGAAATTTAGATAGAAAATTAGATAGAAAAGGCTGTTAGATTTAATGTCTTTGTTTGAGACATATAAAAAATGAGACAAAAAATGAAACAGCATACTTTTAAAAAATCAGAAGCTCCTGGCCTTCAGGGCATGGAGAAAGTGTGCCACACATAGAAATCATGAGCATATTTATTCACCAGCTCTCCCTCCGCTACTGTTTTGTGTCTATTAACAGCATCTGCGCTCACATTTTCCTACTTGGCATAAATGAGAGTTGAAGTTCCTGCTTGTCCCCTGAGGTATGTCTTTGCATTTTTATTTATTTACTCTGGTTGACATCTTTTTTCCCTTTATATGTATGGTGCGCGTGTTCTGCCTATGTGTATGCCTGAGCACCCTGTGTATGCTGTGCCCAAAGGGACATTGGATATCTGGAACTGCTATGTGGGTGTTAGGAATTAAACCTGGGTCCTCTGAAAGAGCAGCCAATGCTCATAACCTCTGAGCCATCTCTCTAGCACAATGACTGACATCTCATTCAAATACTTCTTACTTAAGTTGATATTTTTGTCCAATTTAAAGCAAGACTTTTAAGCATTTTTTTTTCCTTATTCTTTTGCACTTGATGGAGTTTCAAGCTACTCAAATGAGCTGGTTTGAATAGGAATGACCCCCATAGGCTTATATATTTGAATGCTGGGTTACCAAGAAGTGACCTACTTTCATGAGGATTAGGAGGTGTGACCTTCTTGGAGTAGGTGTGGCCTTGTTGGAGAAAGTGTGTCACAGTGGGGGGCAGGGGGAAGTGGGGGGGAGAAACTGAAGCCAGGTCTGGTATTTTTTTCTTTCTGCTGCTTACTGAGTCAGATGTAGAACACTTAGCTGCTTCTCCAGAACTGTGTCTACCTATATTATCATGCTTACTGCCATGCTGATAATGAACTAAACTTCACCATGTAAGCAAGCCCCAATTAGATGCTTTCTTTTACAGGAGGTATGTGGTCATAGAGTCTGCAGCAATAGAACACTGACTAGGATGCCAAGTACATCAGGAATAATAAATATACAAATCAATCACTTCCAGAGTATCATCTAAGTTTATTCTACACATACAACTTTGTTAAGAATAAAAGAAAATTTTTATACAAATGAAATCAATATGCTTGTTTTTTTTACATAAATAAACTTCAGATGAATGTTTGATATTATAAAATATACAGAGTCCTCACCACTTTTCAGTTAATTGATATTTTGATTTTATAATTGTCAATGCTGAGAAGGTTTCTTTGAATAAATATTTTGTGCAAAATGGCATGTTTAGGGCCATTTCAGAAATTGTTTGAAAATTCTTTCCTAATTCCAGGCAAATTCATTTAATATCTCTTGGTTTTGACTTAGGTTTGGTTTGGTTGTTATTTTTGTTGTTGTTGTTGTTGTTGTTGTTGTTGTTTATGTAATTCTAATCAACACCCCAAACTGCAAAATTTTAAGTCAAAGCTTTATGCCAATATCGTTCAAAGATGCACTAATTTAATGCTCATATGGTAAGGAGTCAGCCACAGTACGCAAGTCCTAAATGCAGACTGTGGTATTTCAGAAAACCAGTCGGCATTTCAGATCGGTCAGCATTGTTTCTTATGGCTCCATAATCATTGTGGAATGTGTGTGCTAGGTATCCAGAATTAAGGCTATAGTGAAGTTGCATGTTATATAATAAGTGGGCACTTACCAGAAACACCTCAGATTTATTATGGATTTAATTTTAAATTATTTTTGCTTGCTGCGCATTCTGAAATGTTTTATTGTTGCCAACATTTCTACATCCTTTGCTTTTAACTGCACATATGGAGCGGGAACCCACAGTGTGCAAAACTGGACCTTAAAGTGGGACGAAAGAACATTTTATAAAAAATAAAATCAACATAAATTAAAGAAATATTGAGTTGAACATTGAAAATTTGTGTGAAGCTGATGCTTGTAAGGAAGCATGGTATTTCCATTCTTAGAACTTAACGGTCTGCTTGTAATTCTGGACATAAAACACAGGCTGTGGGAAGAGGTTCACAACTGACTCAATACTGGCCGGTGGCAAGAGACTTCTGCAAATAATTAGGAGAGGAAATTGGAAGATCAAAGATGAGCAGGAGAAAAGTGTGGCAAAGGTGTGCTTGTGAAGGTGAAGAGAGGGCTGAATGTCCCTCTCCATCTGCTGGGAAGAAGAGTTAGAGATGGCTCCCCGGAGTTCCAACCCCAGCCCAGCTGCCTTGCTAAACACAACTAACAACACCCAACAGCGGAAGGAACCAACTCTCATTTTAATTAAGATAAATGGAGGTGTAGAACTAAACAATCAGCATTGCTGCCCACAGAAAATACAGGAAATCTTGAAGCATATGGGACAAGCCCAGGCAGGACAGCTGTATGCATCATGGGAGAAGCCAGGGTGGGAAAGTTGAGTGCATCCTGGGAGAAGCCCAAGTGGGAAAGCTGCATGCATTAGGGGGAAAGTCCACACTGGATAGCTGGGTACGTCATGGAGAAGCCCAGACTGTAAAGCTGGGTGCATCATGGGAGAAGCCCAGATGGGACAGCTGGGTGCATTATGGGAGAAGCCCAGATGGGACAGCTGGGTGCATCATGGGAGAAGCCCAGGTGGGAAAGCTAAGTGCATCATGGGAAAAACCCAAACTGGATAGCTGGGTGCATCATGGGAGAAGCCCATATGGGACAGCTGGGTGCATCATGGGAGAAGCCCATATGGGACAGTTGGATGCATTATGGGAGAATCCCAGATGGGACAGCTGTGTGCATCATGGGAGAAGCCCAGGCAGAAAATCTGGGTGTATTTCTTATTATTCCAAATATAACTGATCATGAGAGTATAACCTTTAAGAAGATTAAACCATACTAAACAAAATATTTACTGGGAGATTGTTTTGTAATGATAGTTTTTTAACTCTTATTTTAAATGCTTCCATCATTGCCTCACAATTCTGCTCAGAATAAAAAATAATTCATGGAAAATGTGTTGATATTTTTCAAGAAAGAATATAAGCAACTGGAGTAATTTAACTTTACTGCCAATTAAAATAACTGGAGTTATTTAACTTTATTGTGTAGTCGATTAAAATTATCTTAAAATTTTTAGCTTTCTTTCTTATAATTCTACACTGTTTTAAGATAGCATGTAACTTCTGGAGTAACTAAAGTTTGCCTACCATAAATGTTGCATAATGTTTAAAAGTATCTGAACTATTTTTAAATACTTCATTGCTACAACACAAAAATAAATCAAGCCACACAAACATATATACACTATTTCCATTTTCTTCTAGTCAGCTTTAAATAATAAGGAATTTGGGGCTATAGAGGAGATGGCTCAGTGGTTAGGGGCAAAGTTCAGTTCTCAGAACCCATATCAGGGCGTCCCTAACTACCTGTAACTCCAGAGGCTCTGACAAGTTCTTCGGGTCTCCACAGGCACCTGTACCTGCAAACACATACCCACAACACAAACAACATCCATACACACACTACTAAGATTAAATAAGACTTGAGAGACAGAGAAAGAGAGAGAGAGAGAGAGAGAGAGAGAGAGAGAGAGAGAGAGAGAGAGATTTAAGATATGCAACCAATCCATAATCTCACAATGAGCTGGGGTTTTTTGTTGTTGCTGTTGTTGTTGTTGTTGTTGTTGTTGTTGTTTTTGCTTTCTGTTTTGTTTTGTTTTTAAGACAAGGGCAAAGTATAGCTCTGGGATCGGGGATAGAAATAGGGCATCCATCGGATGGCAAATCAGTAGGGAGGTGGGGCTAGGAAGCAGTAGGGACTTGAAAGGAGGATTCTGAAACATCACAGTACAGCATCAGAGATTTGGAGGATTATTTATGTGCTAAGTGAAGAATGACAGCTGTACAGCCACTGTGCCACTTCTTGAGCAGCTGATACTGCTGTGAGCCTTCCACACAGAGTACGTTTGGGTCGCGGTGACGCTCAGCTGGAACACAGTAAAGGCCGAGTCTCTGAAAACCTTACATATACATCCTCGAATGATTTCAAGAATTACCAACTTTCCTATAAAATAAGTCTCAGTACAAAATATGTGCCTGGAAGCAACGTGCGAGACCAAATGCTGATTTAATCTGATGAACTCAAGTTATGCAAGAAAATCCCCTTCGTGACTCTTCTCCATTTATGTTGAAACACTCGGGAGAAGTTTGCAAGCCTGTTGATGCCCATGCAAGGCACATTCTGCAAACAGACAGAAGACTTTGTTCACTGGCTCCTTTCATTCAGAGCCTTTCATGAACTGTGAATTCTCTCTAAAAGCACCTATCAGCATGAATAAACTGATAAAAGCAAACGTGTGAAATGCCTTTCACTTAGCTAACAGGCATGACTCCAGACCCTGGAACTCCCACTGCTTTCATCTGAAACCCTACCCCGCCATGATAGTAAACACGGTTTGATGGAGGGTCCAGGACTGAAGTTACAAGATCCTTGGTCTATTGTGAAGCCATGGTTAATGGCCAGCTTTGTCAGGCATAATCCATTCCCGTGCAGTCTTTTAGATCACCCCGTGACTGTGGTATTCCATTTTGCACAAAAAGTCAGATTAATAAATCCGTTCGGCCTTCCCAGAGCGCCCATTTATAGTCTGGTTCCTTCAGCGGCTGCCACACAGGGAGATACCAGGGTGACAAAGCGGAGCCCATGCCTCCAAAGCCCAGTAAAGATGTCATGCCGGCAGCCGGGTTTATAAAAATAAGAAGGGAGAGTGATAGAGCTGTGGGGTATTGATTAACTCGCAGCAGCTGGGTATCTCAATCATGGAGAGGTCAGAAGGACAGAAATAGTAGTAAAGACCTTGAAGGAGGTCAGCACAGGGCTTATCAGAGAGCAGACCTAGAATCTGAACACACAGCACACGTATTCTCCCAGGTACTTCTGGACTCCCTAATTGTCACATATGTATTTATAAGAAAATTTCCAAAATGTCAAAGGATCTGTGCCAAAAAAAAAGAGAGAGATAAATTAGAAAATAGTAGCTGAAAAACTTCATTAAAATCCACATATAATTCTAAATATCGATTTTAAAAAAGGCAATGAAAAATAATGCTGATAAATCAGCAATAATGAACGTGCATGCAGTTACACCACATACAGGGTTCACTGTGTAGCTGAGGAAGACCTCCTGCCTCTATTTCCTGACTGTGGAGAACAGAGGTGTTCACCACCATTCTTTGTGTGTTGGGAAGTAAACACAGGGCTTTGAGCATGGTTGGTGAACATTCTGCCACTGAGCTACACCTCCAGCTCCTTAGATCCTTAAATTTTGTACAAACAACAATAACAACAACAACAACAACAACAACAACAACAACAAGGTCTGGATTAGAGGATTTTTCAGCAACTGAGAGACAGTGTATAATAAATCAGGCGGGGAAGATAATGTAGAAAATACAAAGGAGGAACAGAGGCAGAACGGATAATCAACACCCCAAATGCCAACTCTTCAAGAAAGCTCACCTAAACTTCTAGCACGAAGAACAGTAATCACAAAAAGATAGGTGTCAATGCACCCAGGCCACAAATGAAAGGCAGGGGATGGAGAAACTGGCACCACCAGAGAGGATGAAGGGTCGGGGAGGAGAGAGAGCCATGAGCGAGCTCCGTTCATACATTATCCAAAAAGGCCACATGTGAGCAAGTGCTGAGAAAGACAGAAGATTCCAGGAGAAAGAGGAAGTCCTTCCCCACACCAAATGCGAACTGGCTTTTAAACTTTCATAAAAAGTTTCAAATCTTTCCTTTAGAAAAGCATCTGGCCCAACTGGTTTTACAGAATTAGTCCATGCTTGTATATGAACATTTCCAAAAGGAGAAAAAGGGGATCCCAGTGTGCAGCACCAGGTTTGTGCAGGACAGAGTATCCCAGAACAATGTCAATCAGGAGCAGTGACCCACAATTCAAAACTCTTAACGGAGAACTAGCAGACCCAACAACATTATTATGTTTTTAAAGGAGAAGACAAAGTTGTATTAATTTTGGGAATACAAGAGTTCTTTCATCAAGAAAAGTGGTGATTCCTCACACCAAGAGTTAAAAGAGAAAAAGCACAATCATCACAATAGATAAAAATCTATCTATTCATTTATTTACTAAGGCATCTACCTATTCATAATAATGTCTTACCATATAAGAACATTTTTGCTAAATCCATAGCAAGATAAACACGTATATGAAAAGGCTGATTCATGGAATCTCTAACACTAGTTTGGAGCATTTTCTTTAAAATTGACCTCCACTAAAATTAGGATTTCTGTACAGCAAGACAGCATAGAGTATGTGAAAGACAGAAAAGTGATCAAGAGATGGTAGACACAGAACAGACAATAAAATAGTCTGTAACATAATCTGCCTCTGTCCAGTGGGGTACTAGAACAAAATGCCTTGGGCTTGAAATGTTACTACTGATAAAAAAAAAAAAGTGAGGGGGGAAGGTGAATTTGTTCTTATATCTGGAGGCTGGGAAGCCTGAGATGGATCAAGGTGCTACAAGATTCTTTGACTGGTGATGGCCTCCTCACTGCCTCAAAGATGGCTTCTTTGAAGGGATAAAAGATCACTTCTTTCTCCAAAGATGAAAAGGACAAACCATGTGTCCCAGACCTGATTAAGAATCATGAGTCCCATTCTGGTGCAGTGTAATCATAAACAGTAACCTCCCAAAAGCTCTGCTTTTAGCGGTGCTTCATTCAGGATCAAGTTTCTGCATGAATATTGTGAGGGCATTAAGATTCAGGACCACCATAGAGCCACAGATACTTTTAACACAACCACACTGAAATACTAGCAAAGGACACAAACAGCCGTCCACACAAATGGATCAAAACCAGGAAAAAAAGACTCTCCACTTTAGCTGTAAATACTAAAATGTAAATTAAGACCAAACCAAGGTACCTCTCATGCTTTACAGTGCAGATTTCATAAAGTCTGATAACTTTGAAATCTGTTTATGGGCCAGCAGGAACGTCAACACAGTATGGCTACCCTCAGAATGAGAACAGCCACTTTGGGATTCAATCGATATCAGTATTTGCATACCTTACTGCAACCTCAGGAGACACTTGCTTGTTAATATAAAAATATAACAATAATCTCTATCATAGTGATTGAGGGGATGTGGGGAGAAATCACCAGATGTACAAAAACAACAAGAGGGATAACCTGTCATGAGTGGATGAAATAAGAGGAAAAAGCAAATCTTTCTCGGATACAATTTCCTGGGAATTCAGCCATGACCTGCAGGCATCTGGAATGTTCTGCAGGGTCTCCTTGGGAGACCGATGCCTGGCATCACTGGTCTACCTGGGAACTCACATGTGCTGCCTCTGCTCTCATCCAGACCTGTGGGGTCAGAATCTACACTTTAGCATAATCTGTGTGCATTTTAAGATATGAGAAGAACTGCCCTAGCACCACTCAGTATATCCACAGTTAGATATACCCTTCATTCTGTACAGGTAATTTCCTAAATACTAGCTAGGGTAGAAATTAAAAACTCTTTGGCCTTAGTTTCCTGAATCTCATACACCAGCACCTTATATGTACATGCATATACTATTTATGAGTACTACTTTCATATATGTACATGCACATGCTAATATATATGTGTTCACAAGTTGAATGGTCTCTCATGACTAAAATAATTTTTTTTCAATTTATTGGTATTCAGTAATTTGCTGAAATGCTGACAGGACCTGTGCTTGTTTTTTCTTCTCTTCTCTCTGAAAACATCCCTTCTCATGATAGTGATCTGGGATCTAACTAGTAATACTAAAAAAGGATCTTCACAAACAGTGTGACCTGAGTCACTACACTGGAGAAATGAAGAAATGGAAGAGCTAACGTAAGACAACCTAAATTCTGGATGCCTTTTGCAGTCAAGCATGCAGCAGAGAGCACAGCTTTTAGCTCAGTCCTCAGAGCTGCCCCCGAGTAGCCCTTTAAGTGATAATCAGCTCAGATGGCAACCAGTGCAGGCAGATTTGAATCCGAGTATCAGTGCCTCTAGTGTATATCTGCTGTGCTGTGCAATGCAGCTGTGATCGGCCTAAAGTGATTCCCAGTAGACCCTGTTCTAGTTTGCTTTTCTGTTCCTGAGATAAAACTAACTCTCTGACCAAAATCAACTTAGGAAAGGAAAGGGTGTGTCAGCTTGAAGGCTAGAGTCCATCATCAAGGTGAGTCAGGGCAGGAACTAAAGGCAGGCCTGATTGCTACCCCACAGAGTATTACCTCTAACCAAGGCACACACAGCCAAGGAAGTAGGACCAAAACCAAAGAGGACTGCTGTTTGCTGGCTCACTCAGAGACCCATGGTTACCTAGCTTTCTTATACCACCTGGAGCCCTCTATCTGAGGAATGGTGCCACCCACAGTGGACTGCACACTCATACATCAATTAACAATCAAGATGAAGCCCACACAGAGTTGCCTACAGATCTATATGATCTGAGCAGTCTCTGAGTAGAGACTCCCTTCTCATATGACTCTTAAGCTATGTCCAGTTGATGGTTAAACCTAAGTAGGACAGATCTCATTTACATCAGTAATACTTTTAAATATATATATGATGCTCTATATAAAAAGAAATAATAAATTAAAATAATGAGAAGTGTGTGTTTCTAGTTTAGATTCTCAGGCTGGCAGACATAAAGCACTCTGTCTACACATAGGTATCTTCACACTCTGAACAGAACCGCAAAGACTAAAGCAGTTATAAGCACTATCAGATATGGGTGTGTGGTGTTATGTTTAAATGCTATGAAGTGTTGTTGCTATCTCTGACTTGGATGAAAATACCTTTTTGTGAGAGTTTGAAGCCCAAAGCACAAATAGCTCTCAACTTACCCAATAGTTTTATTCTTAAACCATCATTAAGTTCTAGTCAAAAGGTGAAGAGAAAGCAAAGGTAAAAGAATGGAAGGAAGGAAGGAAGGAAGGAAGGAAGGAAGGAAGGAAGGAAGGAAGGAAGGAAGAAGTGGTTCTGTCTAAATAATTTTTAAGCAGATACTTAAAAAGAAAACCAGCAGCAAACAAACCTGGAAGATCATCTGTTGAACCATGAGGAGCTTTTCAAAACACAACTTTCTGTGGTGCAGCCAAGTGTGGTCTTAGCAGAATGTACTCTATTCTGAATCCTTATCTAAAAATCACTATGGTCCCCCCCCAGTTCAATGTGGAGGCAAAAACGATCCTTGCAGACTTTGCTGGAAGAGGGAACCTCTAGGAGGCGGTACTGCCCCACAGAGAACACGCTCTAAGCAGGCTTGTGGGAAGTGCTGCACTTTGGCCCCAAGCTGCCTTTGGACTTGAACCAATTATCTCTTGCTCCAAGAATGCTTCAAGTGGACATTTATTCCCATTGCTTCTGAATCTCCCTTCAAATACTGTGTTTCCTACCAGCTGCTTACATTAAATACCCGAAAGTGTTGCAAGCTAATTCGAGTCACGTTGATAGCTTATATCAACCAAAGTGAGAGTGTTTATCTAGAGTCAGATACTGGTGAATGACATGTGTCAAGGGTTTATCTCATAGAAAGTGAGTCTAGTTTGTAAATATTTAACAGTACACACCTGATTTCTATGATGGAACTTGAGTAACTTCCTCTTAGTCGCTGTTTTGCATAGCCAATTCTCTTTAATTGGAGTACAACACAGTCATTGACCTCTCTTCACTGATAACATTAAGTGATATTAGTACAGAGCCCTTTACTTTCCTTTCTCAAAATTAAAAACTGAACACCAGCATCAAAGGAGAAGTGCCTTTGCAATCAACTTGTAAAACCATGCACATATTCAAACACATACACTATACAAACATACATACATGTTGAGTTCTTGTTATATGCAAAAGTAAAAGCTTTTCTTTGTAAAAAAATATTTGGTAAAAAGGAGTTTTAGTGCAGAAAGGACATTTATGGAAAAATGACATGGAGACACTGGAATGATTTTGCCATTGTGTTAGCCCCTGGCTAGAATTCATTGAGAAGTGGGTTACCTGTAGATGAAGCAGATACCTCATAAAACTAAAGCAGTACATTTATCTCAAATAATTCAATGATATGCTCCTAGGACCTTTACTGTCAGATCCACACCCTAAGCACCAGAAAACCAGGACACTTTGCTCCTTACCTTGAACTTTGGAATGTGGTAGTCAGTAGTCTTAGAGACACCTCCTAGTTTGCAGTGTGTAAAAAAGAGTAATTGAGCTAGAGAACAAGAGAGTAGATAGCCCCAGCTGTCTCAGGGAGATCCTGGTAGTCAGTTTGCTCAATTTTCTGTGAACATTGTCAGAAATATACTTACTGAAGATTCCAGTAATTATCAAAAGATATTTTATATAAATTCTATACTTTTGTGGGCTGACCAGATGACTCAGCAGTTAAAGGCCATCTGCCCCCACGCCTAACAACCAGAGTTCAGTTTCAGGGCCCCATATGATAAAAGGAAAGAACCAGTTCCCCCAAGTTATCTTCAGACTTCCTTCTGAGTGTGTGTGTGTGTGTGTGTGTGTGTGTGTGTGTGTGTAGTGTGTATGTGTGTGTCGGGGGGGGTGTGCATGCACACACACATACCATTTACAAATAAAACTAAAAATGAATATTTAGATACTGGTAAGAGTCCGTGAGACCCCTGGGTAGTCATTCAAGCTTCTGATGTGACAGCCATTCCAGGGACTATTTTGATATAATTCTGCTGATTCTGTTAAATTAGTGTTCACAGACTTTAATGAACAGCACTGTTGTTAAAATACAGGTTCTGAAAGACTAGAGAGATTGCTCAGTAGTTAAAAGCATTGACTGTTCTTGCAAGGGAGCTGATTCAGTTCCTAGCAGCAATGTGGTGGCTCAGTCATCTGTTACTCCAGATCCAGCGAATCCCATTTTGACTTCTGTGCATATTAAGCACATACACGGTGCACAGACATACATGCACTTAAGCATAAAACAAGGTAAATATATCTTTTTAAATTGTTCATTAAGAAATTCACTTTCACATATCAATTCTAGAAAAATATACTCTTCTAGTTATTCTTTTGAAATAGTTCTTAGGAATATATCCAAATGTATCTTTTAATATTGTTTAAATTAGATCTCAGGGTTTAAAATAATGCAAGGAAAATAATCACACCACAGAAAGGAGAACCAGCACACATCCAATGCATAATATATTATGAATTATTTCCATTTGTAATAAGGAAACAACAAACCTGACGTAGCCAAATTAGTTAACAATGAATATAATGAGCCAAATCCTTCACTGTTTCTAAGGGCATATTAATCCAGGTGGAACAGACAAGACAAGATGATATAAACACCATCTCCACTCTGTTCCTCCCTCTTCACAGAAAGCTCCCAAGTCTGACCTTCTGATTCTGTCTGCATGACAGCTACATAATCTGTTGAAAAATGTCAAGCAGCATTTCATTTCTGCTTCACCTAGAGCAAAACACAGTGTTTTTTAAAATCTGTTTATTTCCTCACTAAAAGATAAGCACTGGTGCTGTCCCATACAGCAAAGGCAGATGTGGAAGAGCAAGGTTCCTGCTCACCATTGAGCCTGTGCTTAGAAGCAGGACAAATTAAGACAGGGCAAATGCCTTGCACCAAAATGTAGAAAGATTTCACATGCCAGAATCATGAAGTCTTGACCCTTGAATCTACTCTGTCATTCCCCAAACCTCTCTCTTCCTAAGAACATGTAAGTCCTTATTTTAAGTCCCACTCTTTGAGGCAGGTGATTCTTTTTTCTTTTTCATTTATGTAGGTGTTTGGATGAGCTATAATCTTAATGAAGTGGATATTTGAAGGAAACCAGGAGAGTACAGAAGCTGACGGAGTGGATTTTAAGAGCAGCAGGTCATAACCCCAGCCAAGTACACAGTAGGTTATAAACCTTTATAAGAATTGCCAAAGGCAGAAGAGGGACAGGACTCACAACATCCCTCATGGCTGTATTTACAATACTGATATCATTGTCTACAATCCTAGTCCTAAATTATATTTCGTAGTTCACTAGAACCATTCTCTGTTATTAACCACAATACTTAAGAATGCAAACACCCTTGATATTTGAGATGTCATAAGTGAAAGTAATATTGGTCTAGCTCCTCGGCCAGTATTCAAAATCACCCAAGTAGAACTTGTCATCTAAAGATTAAATCTTAAAAGTAACAGCAAAAATGACCTTGGCCTGACAGACTATGACTGGGTTGTAAAAGTATCAGTCATAAGTAGAATGACAATGTGGATAATCACCAAGGATGTTAGCGGGTAAGGTTCTAGGATGTGTGTGTTTGTGGAGGTTAGTGCAGGCAAGTTTTGTTGTGTGATTAACACAGTGTTTGGTGAGTGGCCCCAGGAAATGGCCAGTGTGATAGTTTGAATATGCTTGGCAGAGCGAGTGGTACTATTAGGTGTGGTCTTATTGGAGTAGGTGTGGCCTTGTTGAAGGAAGTGTGTCATTATCAGTGTGGACTCTAAGATCCTCATCCTAGCTACCTAGAAGCCAGTTTTCTCCCATTTGTCTTTGAAACAAGATGTAGATAGAACTCATAGCTCTTCCTATACCATGCCTGCCTGGACATTGCTATCTATGTTCTTACCTTGATGATAATGGACTGAACCTCTGAACCTGTAAGCCAGCCCTAATTAAATGTTGTGCTTATAAGAGTTGTTGTCTTGCTCATGGTGTCTGTTCATAGCAGTAAAACACTAATTAAGAGAGCCAGCTACTGCCAGGACAGGGAAGCAGGAGTGAGTGGGTTAGTGAGCAGGGAGATAAGGGGATGGGATAGGGGGAGTTTAGAGGGGAAATGAGGAAAGGGGATAACATTTGAAATCTAAATAAAGAAAATATCTAATGAGAAAGAGAGAGAGAGAGAGAGAGAGAGAGAGAGAGAGAGAGAGAGAGATGCAGAGCTTGAGGAACATTTGGTGCATGAAGCTATCTCCTACTCTTCCCAGTGTCATTGGATTGCATGGACCCTGAAACAGCTCAAGCTTGCTGACTAAATATGATTTGCTAGAAAACTATGTGATTCCTTCATGAAATATTATCACTGATATATAATAAAGGTTTTCTACTATGTTCCTGACACAAACTCCCACATGTGCTATCATTAAAGACTTCTTTATAAAACTCCCTTAGGGGCCAAAGAAATGACTAAATCAGCAAAGGCAGTTGCCACTGAGACTGACTTCCTAAGTTAAATCTCTGGAACCCATATAACAACAGAAGGAGAGAACAAACTCCCAAAAGTTGTACTGTAATCTCCATATGAGTACAGTGTAAGGGTCATTTCACATATGCACACATGTATATGCACACACATACATGCACATGTATACACATACAATAAATACATTAAAATGTATTTAAATTTTAAATCCACTGTATCACATATAAATAGCACACCATAAAAGGTTTTTTCATTGATATTTCACATACTACTTACACTATTATTTACTATACATTATGATTACTATATATATTACTATACTATATATATAATACTATACATATTTCATATAATATTTAATCACTCCTTTCCATCTCCTGGGGCTTGGGAAAGTTATACAAGCAAGAGAAATAAGAAAAAAAAAAACCCTAACACATTCAGAGTTAGGTAGAGTGACAGGATTCTCTGATAACTATGAGCATTTTCCTAACAAAGTACAGTGATTCATTTGGTATTTTTCTTGGCCAGGCACAGGGGGCCAGAGAACTGTCCCAGATTTGTAATGACAGCCTACATAACACTAGCATAACAAAGACCCAGGGCATCTTTCTCCCTAGACTTATGCCATTTTGCTAATTTTTTAAATGAATGTTCTTCTTTTGTTTCATTTTAAGGAACATAAACTTTGAAAAACACCCAATTGTCACACACCGCGGTGAGGTGAAGATCCTCCGGTCTGTGGAAAGAACAGACACACAGCTAACAATAACACAAGCCAGTCAGGAAGTGGTGTGAGGGATCGTTGACATGAACAACTCTCACAAAGGAAAGGCAGCCACCCTCTCCTATATTGCATGAAGACCGTCCATGCAAAAGGAAATGGAAAGACTGGGGAGGCTGGAACGAGATGACTGCTGAAGCAAGGGGTCCAGGAAATCAGGAGAGACTCAGGATCTAGAAACCATGACTTAAAATTACAAGTCTGAACTGATCTACTGGACAATCATGGGCCTCGCATAGGAGATGGATAGATGTAGCACAGGTCTAGTTTCTGGGGTGAAACAAGGATGGCTTGAGACCAGCAGTGGGTACAAGGAAGGGAGGAAAAGTATGGGGACTGAAAGTTTTGTCCCTCCCTCCTGTCTCATGCTCCTGATTCCGACATCACTGGCATCCATGTAGACTCTTGGTGAGCATCTTATCGATTCTTGTCATGAACACAAGTTAAAGCATGTCCCGCCTCTTCCCTGTGGAGATTACATGGTACTTTAACTCTTCCTCGGGTCATTTTCTCAGGGGTTTCCTCTGGCCCCTGCCGCATTCCTTTGTTCGGTGTCTTCTTAGATCCACAGGCCCTTCCTGAAAGCAGTCTCAGCATTTCACACTTGGAATTAGAATAAGATTTACAAGAATAGGGCCATGTGTGCATTTTGTTTTCCCCTTTGTACACAACACATAACTATCGAAGTATTCAATAAGCTTTTGAGTAAACAGTGAGTGGATGAGTGGGGGGAGTGATGAACATCAAGGAAAACTCGTCTTATTAATGTGAGTTTGGCTTTGCAACTTAGGAAAACTCTCCCCTGCCCAGCTTCCTCTACCAGTAATAGACCAAGAACCCATAGCCCTTTCCTGCCCTAGAGGAAGCTTGGCTGTGGGACAAGAGACGCGGGGAGCCGTCACTGGTTGCTGTCTTTGCTACCCAGAATGAACTGTGCCAGCATCAGGATGCCAGCTTTGATTAAATTCTTTTGATTCTGGGCTTGCCTCTGACAGAGATGGGGAATGGGTGTTGGTTCATCCCACCACTGCAGAAAGGGAAAATAAACACAGTTTTCATTTATTAGAGACCAGTATAAGAAGCAGCCCTTCAGAACTCTCTGACATGGCCTCATTACAACATAACAACGTGTTGAGAAAAGAGCCCATCACTCTTTCCTACTTCATTTAGCTCCCACCATGACCACACAGCTTTTCAAAACCCCAGTGCTATGTTTTCCAAAATCCACTTGGAACTCCATCACAGCCTCCCTCCTCCCGCTCAGCAGCTCCAACCCTCAGCTTGAGAATTAAGGCATGAAACACATGGAAATACAATGTTCCAATCCATCTAATTAATGCATTAAGTCCCTCATTTACATAGTACAAATTTCCCTTTATGCTTTCAGTTGCTTGGCAATCGCTTGCCTCCAGAAAATATATTAGCAGCTAAAACGCTGCTTAACAATAAGAGAACTAAGAAAGACATCAGCCATTTTATTCAAAAAGCATATTTCAGAAAGGAAAGGAAAGATCCATCATGGGAAGGGACTTCAAATCTTTAAGGAGCTCAGGAACCAGTTTTGGAAATTGATGTGAGAAAGTGAGTAACGTGGCGGTTCTTATTCTGGCAGGCAGGCGGGACGTCCATTTAAGGTCTGTGGAGCAGATGCTGCCCTCAGATCTACATAGCAATTCCTCAAATATGTCTGCCTGATGAAGGCCATGGGGGAAGGAAGCCAGGAGGGCAGTCAGAGTGCCTTCAGCATCAGCCCTGGGAAGAGTCTAAATGTCCCTAGAACCTGAGTAGTCAAAAACAAAGGTAGATGGTAAAACAAATTCATAACCATGTTCCCCCCCCAAAAAAAAGTGCCATCAAGCCATACTGCATCTCTGCAAATAGACAGATGGAGGGACAACTTTGATCCTAAATTAATCCCAGCTTGTGTCAGAGCACCACACACTCCTCCATTGCTAGGGAAGCCCCAGCTAGGTGGAGGCAAAACTACACCAATTCATATCTCTCCGTGGGATTCTGCTTCGTTGGGATGTGTAGAAAGGAGGGCACCAGAAATACACAGTCCAGGCAGAAGGGCAGTGTGAAGTTTCTGGTTTGGAAATATAAGAAAAATTATGAGGAAGAAGCAGCAATTCCATCCTAACCCCTGATAAAGCAAGTAAGTTCCTGCCAGGCTCAGGAAAAAAAAAAAAAGAAATAGAAAGGGCATTTCGAATCTGGGCTGTAAAATGTCTCAGGAACACCTCGGAGTGCCACCTCGGCGGATCACTCACACTCGCTCATAGCATCCCAGATCAAAACACGTTTCCACAGTCTCCCTGCCAAATGACAATGTTCGCTGCACTATCTAACAGTTGTGTGTAACACATCAAAATATCGAGAAAATGCTTTAGATACAAAGTTCCTCTTCCAAGAGGACGACAGGGATATATGACCAAAATGCCTTGCATATGCACATACCATTATCAATGAATAAATGGTTTTCAGAAATTTGCTTTGCTAGTCAATAAATACTAAGAAGCCTGAATTCTAACCACCCCTTCCCTTTTTTGAGATGAATTGACAACACTGAAACCACGATTGATTGATGAAGATCTCATGACAGCCTGAGCATGATGACGCAGACTACAACCTCAGCATTCACCAGGATGAAGGAGGAGAAGTTAGGGGAAAATGAAATCAAATCAATCTGAGCTAGAGTGGGGATATAGGCTACACACACACACACACACACACACACACACACACATTCACACATACGTATACACCCATACACACATTCTAAAACAAAAGCTTCATAAAGTCAAAGTACATCCATATTCTCAATTCCAAACCAAAGTTCCAGAAGAGGAATACATTAGCACATCATATCAAATCATACTAAATGTAAACCACGTATCCTTGTGGGGTGAGATCAGATGCACAGTGCATGAAATCTGTACACAGCGGCCTGCTTTCCCACCGTATCGCTGTATTGAAATGGACCTCTTCTCGGAATGTTGCTCTTTAGCAATTGCTATATTTACAACTCCTGATTAAAAAAACAAACAAACAAGTGAATCTGAGATGGGAAAGTAAACGGAAGCTATGATGTCTCAATAGGGAAAAAATATATATATAAACCAGGCCAAAATAAACAATTGTAACAAACTGGAAGAAATATCCCTAGCCAGTTCCTGATTTGCTACCCCAGTTTGAAGATCTCTCCTTCGAAGCCAATGTTCTGAGATGCTTTATAAATAGCCCTTTCTTCATGGGCTGGGTAGCATCTGCTGTCTAAGATGGCCTGGTTTTTTGGGACTGCTGTGAGGGACAGCTTCCAACTTCTAAACCCAGGCAGCAAGCTGTGTGAGGACATGTTTCCCAGAGAGGTTGACAGGTTGTGGTGGAAAGTTCCCAGGCGCTAATTTCAGAGGCATCTCCGCGCTGTTTCTGAATCTTCGTATCTGTGCAGGTGCCAAGCACTCTCTGGGGAGAACGTGAGCTACTTTTCCTCTTTGATGTGACCAAATATCTGACAAGGAACAATCTAAAAACAGGTTTCCTTTTGTCCCATGGTTTGGAGACAGGGTGCATTTTGGAGGGGAAGGTATGTAGGTGGAGGCAGCTGGTCTGCAGCTGTAGCAGTGGAACTGCCACGTTTGGATGGATGAGGAAACAGGGCTAGGACAGGAAGTGGGGCTGGACTATAAAATTTTAAAGTCTACCCATTCTGACCTACTTCTTCCAGCTGGACGGCAAACCTTAACAGTAACACGGCCTCCCAAAACAGTGCCACCAACCAAGGACAAAGCGTTTGGACACATGACCCTATGACAGCCATGCCACACTGAAACTAGTGAGATGTCTGCATTACTGGCTGTTTCCTATAATAAACATAGGTGCCAGAGTGTCTTTAAATTTCTTCTCTCACACTGGAAGCAGTCCCCTAAGGAGCGTTCATTTTAACTTACCATCACGTCTACATTGCTGATACACAGGGCTCTGACTCTGCCAGTCCTTGGTCAAAATTCAGCAGACTGGGCAGGGAGGGTGTCTTCACCCCATTGCTGGAGCCTATGCTATGACCTGAGCCCTCCTGGCCCATCCCAAGGTGAGCCTCATGCTTGCCAGTGCAAACTCCTCGTGCGGGGAAGGCAAACATCCTATCCGACTACACTCTTCCTTCATCATTACAGCTCTATCGAAGGACCCAAACAGCTGCACATGCTCGGACCCATCTTCTCTTTGAAGGCCAAGAACAATGTTCTTGCCTCCACCTAACTGCAGTAGTTTGTCCTTTTGTCCAGATGGCTGCCCATTCTGTGGTCTCATAAAGCTTCACATGGTACATGTTATATGGGCCCCATAGGACTGAGACAATAATAACAGCATGAGACGATGGCTCAGCAATACAAAGCATTGACTGCTCTTCCCAAGGACCCAGGTTCTATTCCCAGCATCCCCATGAGTGCCCACAACATCTCTAACTCCAGTGTCAGAATCCAATTCCCTCTTTTGGCCTCCTCAGGCACCAGGCATTCATGTGGTACTCAGACATATTACATGCAGCTACAATAAACACTAAATAAATAAATAAATAAATAAATAAATAATTTTTTAAAGAAGAAATGGTAGGTATTTCAAAAAGTATTTCTAATTCCATTTTTTGCAGACCTCACGGTTTTCTTAATACAGATTTTGTTTATGGTAAAGACAGACATATGGATACTGGCTTATCTACACACATGTGGATGACACATGGACACATGTAGGCATAACATTTAGAAGAGACCAAGTATAACATTGGGTGACAGAGGACAGGATGCAGAAAAGCACATAGCTATCATCTAAGAGGATAGAAAGTTAATTTTTTTTCTAATTTCAACTCTGTCATTGCTTCCCCCCCCTTTCTTTTCTATGATGCGATGCATGTAAAAGTGTAATTAATAGTAAAGTGAAACCCCCTAACTTCCATGGCTTCAGGATGGCTCTTCTAACTATAGAATTTCACTGAGATATATGGAGTTTGGGGCTGAGGAAGCTCTCATTTGCATAGCTTCCTTAAACTGTCTTCATAGTGTTATTTGTGAGCCCATTACAACAAAGTGATTTTATTTAATTTTTTTAAAAGGCTGAAAATGTTTTCTCAGCTAAATTAATTCACATAAATTATAAGCATTATTTTGTCCTTGGAGATCTCCTAGTGTGAGATTTCAGGAGAGTTAGTTAGAAAATAAATGTCACTGGGACACATGATCTACTACTTTTTTTTTTACAAATTTATTATGAATTATCAGTGTTCACCATGGGATCCCCAATACAGAAGATTGCTGTGGTAACTTCAATATTTGTTTATAGAAATCAGCACCTAGTTCTCAGAGATGCTTTATTTTTTTTCTAACAGGTGGTATTCATCATAGGCTTCAACTCATGGTTGGCTAATGGAAGCTGTAAAGGTTAATAGTGATTATCATCCTGACAGCATCTGGTATCACCTAAGAGAGAAGCTTCCAGGCATACCTGTGGGGAATTGTTTAGATCAGGCTAGCCTCTGGATAGCCTGTGAGGGATAATCTTGTTTAAACTGGCTGGGTGGCATTGTTTCCTGGGCTTGACTCCTAGAGACTTCATCAGAAGGAGGAGGCTGAGGCTGAGGAGGTGACTCCAGAGCTAGGCACCTTGCTGGTATGACAGAGGACCAAGTCGGCTTCCCAGCATTCATGTAGAGAGGCTCACAACTACCTATAACTCCACCACCAGGGGATCCAATGCCCTCCCTGTTCTGACCCCAACAGCTATCCTAACTCATGTGCACTTAACCCCACACAGACATGCATTTCTGTAATTAAATTATAATATTTTTTTAAAGGAGAATGCTATCTGGGTGAGATCATTACTTGTTCTCATTGGTCTAATTGCAGACACAATCTGACCACTTGCCTCAAACTTCTTCCCCACCAGGATGGAAGCTGTTCTCAAGTTGTAAGCCGAAGGCAGCATGGTTGTGTACACTTTTAAGTCTAGCCCTTGGAAGGCTGAGGCAGGTGAATCGCTAAGGTGATAAAGTCCTCCCCAGCTTCAGGACAGCCAAGGCAACTTAGTGAGATCCTGTTTTAACCACCTCCCAAAAGAGGGGGGAAAACTGAGGTGAAATAGACCCTTCCATCCTTAAGTTGTTAGTGTTAGAGTATTTTATTACAACAACAGGAAAAATAACGATGACACAAGCCATGCTAGAATTTTACCTTCGGATCGCATAAACATTTTACATTAAAAATACCCTCTTTTAAAAGATGTAGGATGCTTCATGACAGTCATCCAAACACAAAGGCTACACAAGGATTTCCTCATAAAACAGCTTCCCTGTGTCAATCACAACCAACTTGAAGACTCAGCTTCTTTCTGCACTCAATAAAGTCTGTCCTCCAACACTGACAACACACCATTGTTTTGCAATGAGGCTGTTTGTTGTTAGGTCCAACTAGCAGTCTCTTCCGCTAGAACCACCATGCCATACAAGGAATATTGGTGCTTAAATTTTGAAGTGATTGTTCTTAGAGCTTATAGCTTCTCTTAGTCTTCTGCAGTGAGCTCACAGAGGGCTCCAGTCTCATTGTCCCATCAATAATTCCTTCTCACTTGCAGAGTTCTGGCCTCTGCTCTGTGCCTCTCTTCTCTCAGCCTAAAGGAGTCCGTAATCCCCTTTATCCTAAGCCTGAACAATACAGAACATCTCAGCAGACCAGGACACTGCCTTTTCACTGCATGGCATGTCAAAGCCTCTCCACATCCCTTACCTGGACATTCCTGCTTCTTCTTCTATCAATACTAATGTCCATGAAACTCAGATTCTGGCCCTCACTTCTGCCGACACTTTCCAGTCATCCAGCACCTTCTTTATCACCTCATATGCTGACCACACTCCCTTCTCACCCACATGACCTCAGCCTTTGAGCCCCGGAGCCTCCCCCTCCCCTTTTCTCTGACTTCTTTAAATTCTATGCATTCCATGGGTCAACTGTCACCCGTTTTCAAATGGTTCCCCGGCCCTTGTGTCAAGACAGTCATCTTTGTGCACTCACATTCCCAGCTACGGATTAACACCTCGGTACCATGAGTCCTGAAACCACGGTGAGAGTGGAACAAGGATACCTCCTCTTAGCTGTTTCTTTTCCTTAGCTATATTCTATCCTTTCACTCATGGCATAACCAGTTACTAATCCCGCTCTGAGTTATAGCATCTCACGAGGCTGCTTCCTGGAAGCTCTTCTTCATGTCCCACCTGACAATATCTACACCGGCTCCTGTGGTACAGATTTCTCCACTCCACTTATTACTTCTTGTCGCATGAGATGTTAATATATATACTCAGTCTCAATGGCAGCCTCACATGGATGCGAGAAGGGAAATGTCAAGCCAGCTTCAAATACTGACCAGGCACTATCACCATTCTAGATTTCTCATTGTACCTCACTTCCCAAACACCTGAGTCTGGCCCAGTGCTTGGTTCTTCCCATACATCCACTCTACTCTTCACCATCCACCATCGGTGCCTTCCTTTGCCTGTGACTTTCATCTCCCCTCTCCCCTCAGTCTACTTGTGGAAGAACCAGCTCCAATCACCTCCATGAATCCTTATGCAATGTTTTTACCTTGCTGAACATCTTTGTATTGTTATGTAGTAGTTTTGTGTGTGTGTGTGTGTGTGTGTGTGTGTGTGTGTGTATTTTTAGACTCCATAAGATCAGGGAGCTACACCCCAATTCTGCTTTTATCACTCACAAGCCACCTGTTGTCCACTAGATAAGCCACTTAGGAATTTGATCAAGGAGCTTATTCGGTCCAGCCTCTCTGGACACATTCATCTGTGTCTGTTTGTCTTTATCACACCTACAGTCATTTCAAGTGATAAAGTCTGCACTTCTGTACTTTCCTTTTCAGGCTTAGTCACTTTTATGGCTGTCCTTGTCATATACATTTATTTGATAAGCACACACTTTGTGCAAATTAGTCAATTAACCTCAGCTGCCTAGTCATCTACACTTCTGAGTTAACTCTCAGACATGGCATCTTGAAAATCTTATGAAACCTGCTTGCAAGATAAATAAGGAATCGGGGACCCTGAGCTTTAAAATGCCAGTGCTGATGGTACCAACAGTTTTGTGTGTGTGTGTGTGTGTGTGTGTGTGTGTATCCTAGAAATTTTTAACATCTTCATTAGAAGATATGATAACATTTTTGAGCTACTCTGCTATTTTAATTTCTAAACACTTGCTCAGGCATTTGTTAGTAATAGTAACTAAATAATCTCTAGTTACAAGCTAAGAAGTATATTTTGTTTTAATTGTGTGTGTGTGTGTGTGTGTGTGTGTGTGTGTGTAGATGGGGGCATTTGAGGATATGAGTGTACACACTTAAGGAAACCAGAGGTTGGTGCTTGGTGCTTTGTGGGTCAAGACTCAGGAGGTTTTGAGCTACCTGACAAGCATGCTGGGAACTGAACTGTGGTCCTTGGCAAGTCTGTGAGTCTGAGGAATACATTTTAAATGAGATTTACAGTCAACTATAAAGGCCTCTTAAAAGGAATGCTCTATGGTGTGATTTAGTTATAGTCTTATAAGTTGTACAGGAAGATTTCAACATAACACTGGACTATTTTCTAGGAGACTAGACACATGGCTCAGTGGTTAAGACCCTTTCCTGCTCTTGCAGAAAACCAAAGTCACATCAGGTAACTGAAAATGATCTGAAATTCTGTTTCCAGGGGATCCTTTTACCACCTCCTCCACAGGTTCCTGCCCCCATGTACCCACATGCATACACTCAAGCACACATGCACACTCAAAAAATCTTTAATTGAGCTGTATCCTAGGCAAAGTGTCATAATCCTATGGGTCTGATTTTGTGTTGTTGGTGGGATATGTTCCTCAGCTCCTGCTCATGGTAGGGCTTCACTGGGAATATGGTTTTTATTTCCTTATTCTTTCAGCCTTTCATTTCTTTCTCCTCTCAGCACTGTTTACAGACTGCACTGTTGACTCCTAGGAGGACAAGCTGAGGAAGGAACAATAACCTTATTTTCACAAAGCTCACTGTCTAGTGGGTAACAGAGAAATAAACAATTCCTCTAAAATCACAGTCGCTCTTCTGGGGTTACAAAAGCAGGGCTTCTGGCTGGACGGAGAAGGGGGAAGTGCTCCTGCAGGAAGTGCAGCCCGAGGAGTCTGGAGGCAGAGTGACAGTGGCAGTGGAAAGAAAGATGTGCTGAGCAGGGAAAGGCAAGAGGAGAGACTAGAGGGTTGTTGTCATGTATCTGGAGACAGCCATAATGGTAAGAATCTGCTCAGACAGTTCTCCATGAGCCAAATAATGATTAGATATTTAGTAGGGCAACCTGGAGCCTTTAAGGAACTTTAGTACAGGAAGCCACATGATCAATTTGGCATTTAGAAGGGTCTCCCCAGGATCATTGAGATAGGCAGGTGAGCTGTCCTCTGCACATCAATCTCAGTGATACAGAGGCAGTCATGGTCAAATGCCTATTGGTGTGCAATGCAGCCTTACTGTCAGGCATGAAGTTCGGTTCCAGTGATTTCAGACCCAGTCAGCAGTGTTAGTCAGTGCAGACTCTGTGTAATGCTCATTCCTAGGTCATATACCCTTGGATAATCTAATTCAGAGTTTCTAGAGAAATGGCACCCAGCTACACACCCTGGGGATTCACACAATTTATTTCCTGGAACATACATATTAGAGGAATCGTCAGAGGTCTGGATCCATGACTGGCATCAGCTTATCACGCGTTGGAAACTCCACACAGCAGTGCTGCCCTCCCTCTCCTCCCTCGCCTTCCCCTCTCCTGCGTGCACTCCTCTCCCGTTTCCTTTCTTATTTTTCTTCTTTTCCTCTCTTTCTTCTTTTCTGTTCCATTCTTGACACCTTTCCTCCCCTCCTTTCCTTGCCTGGTCTTCCCAGGAGGAACACTGCATGGGTCAGAGCTGCCATCTTGTCCCAGGCTCATCCCCATGTGTCTTCCACCACTGAGAGAGTCATGATCACCTTAACTGTGCATGATCAGACAGGCCTTTTGAGTTCCCATAGGACTTTGCAGTCTACAATGACTTTTATCATTTTCCAAATACAACAGTTTCTTAAATCCTAAGAATTGAATCTTAGTGAATAGTGTGAGAATGTGGGCTCTCAGTTCAAGTGCCTGACAAGGACTAAGTAGCTGATCCAGAGAGACATGAGGAGGGTGACCTCAGAAGGAGAACAACAACAAAAAAAAAAGTGAATCTTCCAAACTCACATTAAAATAGTCTCTTTCTTTAAGCACAATGATGAAAATTAGAATCAACCTTAACTCAAAGGAGATCAGAGATTATAGAATATTTAATCTTTTTATACATAAAGGAAAACAAACACTTAGATTATAGTTTTTCTATGGAATTCTAGAGCATCAGAATAAAGCAAATTGTCATTCAGGAGAAAAATAGAGGTGGAAAGTAATGGGGTTCTTGCAAATAACCCACTGGAGGGTACCGGCAATGAAGAAAGACCTCAAAGGAAGCCAGACTGTGCAGCAGTTACGGGTGTAATATCTACCAGATGCCCCAGATGTTTTCAAATTACCAAAGTGCAACTCTTTCCCACAGCCCATTTGCAAGTGGACCTGACAGCCCAAGCCCACAGAAATCAAAGACTGCAATCTACAATAAATTCTGCCACGCTAGATGGAACGAATATCTGTCAGATTTTTTTACTTAAACTTCTCTTCCTTTGAGAAAGCAGCATCTGGCCTCAAACCGCACATTTAATTGAAAAATCCTTTAATAATAGCATTAATTTTCATCGTTGTGCATTCCAGCAGGCTGGGACAAGGAAGCAAGCTCTGCACGTGGAATGCAGCCAGACTGAAGAGGGAGGCATGAGCGTTAGGTACTGCGGGAGGTGAGCCTTCCCTGGCCATTGTTCCCCTGAGCCAGGCTGAGAGATAGCATCAAGCCTTGTGATTAAGGAGTAAAACATGGAATTGTTTTGTTGTTGTTGTTGTTTTGTTTTTTCTTCCAAAATAGATGATGTCCTTCTAACCAGACAATGTAGCCTACCAAATGCAAACTGGGCCCTTGAGGAAGTCAACAGTAGAGCCCACAGCCAAGAATCCTGGCAGGTCGTTGGACGACCTAAGTCATGGTTTCCCCTCCATGTTTTCAATTTCATTTCTGTGCTCCCGCTTTATCCTGTCTTGGTACTTATCAAGTGCTCTGTTCTCTTTCACTACAACACCAGACTAGGACCCTGTCCTAGAGTACCATAGCCTCCGGCCCCAGAGACAAGCAGCGGGCTTTGGCAGGAGGGGCCCGGCTTCAGCCCTGTAAATTCCTTTACTGTTTAGCAGTTTCCTGGAAATCCAAGGCAGGACTATTACCCAAAGGCTATGTGTTTCCCAAGTGTACCACACAGTACACACCTGGCCAGCCAGTACAATGGGTAATCAGGTAATGTAAGTTTAGCCAGGAAGATATACAGAGAAAAAAGAGAAGTAGAACTGGAAGAAAAGGCCACTTCTGGGGGGAGGCTGTGTTCCCTTCAGAAATGCCTGCAGAATTTTCAGAAGATAAAAGGCCAGACTCCTCTCCCCACTCCCACCCTGAGTCTGTGGGTTAGCCCTTTTGTTTCTGAACTACTCACTCCCGAGATGGAGAATCCTTGGCTGTTGCCACGACTGCATGTCACACTTGGTTATAAGTCCTGTCTCCTTCTGCCCTCAAAATGTTGTGCTAAAATGAACTAGACGTATGTATACTCTTTCACTTTTGAAGAAGGAGAACTCTGACTCCATGAGTTTCTAAGCTAAGGATCTAATTTAAAGTCCATTTCCCCAGCCAGCAGAACTCATCTGCATGACGGTACACTGAGAATATCTCATTTTCGTAGTCCACGCCTTTTCAGTCTTACTGGTTGCTTTATTGAAAGCCACACATGGTACAGCAGTGTTGCACAACAAGGAGAGCTTAATAAACACCAACGGAAGGAGTTAGGCACCCTGGTGGAAAGGGGGAGACAGAACTGAAGAAAGAGCACAGAGATTAGCTTTTAAACAGTGGGCACAAGTCTGACCCTCTCCATATTTATCCTATTGTTAATGTTGGGAGACCAAGCCATTGTTCTACCTCTCAGACTCTCATTCACTGACAGAAACAACCAGCCAGGAAGCTGTGTTTGGTTTCTGCTCAGCCTCAACAAAGCTTCTGAATCCTTTGAGGACACTGGAACTCTTCGGGCACCATTTCTTCTGCTCTTGTTGTCTTGTTGACAGGAGAATATATATATATATATATATATATATATATATATATATATATATATATATATATATAGTGCTTGCCTCAGGGATTAAGAATGCTAAATGACTTGGTACAGCTTCATGGAAGACTGAAGGAAATTGTGCTGAGATTTCAAAACAGGAAAAAGGCTGCCTTCTGTTCCCCACTGTGTGTGAGAGTCATTTTCTTTACAGCAGCAGGTAGTAGGCACCAATGTTTTTTTTTTTTTCGGGATTCATGTGGACTCTAATCCTAGACAAACCCCCAAGTTTCTAAAACTTTGGATACAAAATATTGCAATGGAGAGAGGAGGTATCCTTCTGGTTAGACAGCAAAGCTCTAGGTTGGCTGGCCAGAGGTGAGTTGGACAGCATGGCTAGAAGGTCCTGGAACACAGGGCACCTAGAGGCAGAACACAAGGGCTAGAGAGAACTTGGGTAGGGACATCTCTCCTTACAATACACATGGCCAGTCTGTAAAGACTATCAGGGACTCAGGAACTTTCACATGGAATGCCCTCCAGTGGTAGAGGAGATCATCTATTCTTTTATTCATTCAACAGATATTTAATAACATTTTTGAGAGAAACACTATTCAGGGTTGAAAAAATATACCATGGGCACAAATGATGTTTCTTCCCTCACTGAATTAACAGTTCAATGGGAAAAAACAGTTCAAAGTCATGTTCCATTTTGTTAGTTCAAGCACACACCCAGGGCACCGCTTTGCTCTAAATGCCTTGCATTAAAGTGAAGCATCTACTATGCCCTTCGATTTATTCTCTTGCCTTTACAGTATCTCATTTCCTAGAACTGTGTGGAGAGGGCAGGACTTGGGGAGCTGATACAAAATATGTATCCATACTGGGGTTGTTTTTTGTTTTCTTTTATTTGTGGGGGTGGCTTGTTTTGGTTTGGTTTGGTTTGGGTTGGGTTGGGTTTTTTAATACATCTATGCTGGAGCACACACACACAGAATACATGCTGACTCAAGGATTAGATGGATTTGGTTTATCCTGTCTTCTTTTCTTCCTCATTCACTGCTAACTGTCCTGAACTCATCCAAGTCCCCAAAGAACCATGACATAGCACCTTGCAGCAAAGGCATTCTGTGGGGGTTCCTTGTTCATAGCACACCTACTAAACCAGGACTGGACAAACTGGTTCCTCTAGAGTCTACTCTTATCCTTTTTCTTAGTATCCTTACATTTTACTATAACTTGTCACTCACAGGAATATAAATAAGTCTCTGCCCATAGCCACTGGCTCCAGTGGGCATATGTGCTACCCTGTTCTTGGCCTCTAAAGCAGGGCCTGGCACATAATCTGTATCAACAAGTATTTTTTGAGTGGGTGGAGGAGTGACAGAATAAAAATTTTGTTTCTTATCTAATGCCATTGCAAACAGTTGCCCCTCCCCCACTGCCATGGTTGAACACACATCTCTGAGAAGATCCATGTGAAAAATATATTATACTGAATGGAAGCATCCTACAAATAATATTAATCAGTTACATTCTAGACATCTACAGGAATGTCTCTGTATCATAAGATCACAGAATCCTTACCGAATACTAGACATTATGCTAAGCATTCTGTCCAAATTGAGTCTTCAATCCTCTGATCACCCTGAACAGGCCTTTCATTGTACTCATTTTACAGAAGAGAAGGCTGAAGCTGAGAGGAGTTCATGCACGATAAAGCTAGTCGGTTTACATACTTCATAAGCAGCTCCAGCATGGTCATAACACATACATAAAATAGTATACTCCTTACCTCAAGCTACTGCAGAAAGACACACAAGCTAGATGTCTTAAACACCACAATGTACTTCTAGAGACTGCAAAGTCCAATGTCCTGGATAATCTTGATTACCACATGGTAAGAGCTTTCTTCCTGGTAAGATTAAAACTACCTGGATAAAGAAAAGGGAGTTGTGAGGAAGGATTGAGACAGAGCACACTGTGGAATCTCTTCTTCAGAGGAATTTCTTCTTACCAATATTAGCCAGGCATGGTGGTACATGCTTATAACCCAAGACTTGAGAGGTGGGCATGGACCATAAAGCAACACACACACACACACACACACACACACACACACACACATCACACACATACATATATACACATAGATACACGCACATACAGATATGCACACAGACACATACACAGACATACACACATATACACATACACACAGAGAGACAGACATACACACAGATACACATAGACACACACATACATACATACATACATACATACACACACACACACACACTATCTCAAACAAAGAGAAGAAACATAAAATGAGAATGAAAGGCTGGCTAGATAAGATCTCCACTCTCACAATCTCACCTTGACTATGTCTTAAACATACTACATGCAAACACAGGCACACTATTGGAAAGGCTCTGGGATAACATGAGTTTGGGGCGAGGGTACAAAGAACCTACAGACTGATCCTTCCTCTAGTCCATAGACTCTTCTCAGACACCTGTTACGTGTTGTCACTTGATAGGATGACTGAATGTGGGTAACTGCTTGACTTCAAAGACAGCACTCCCAAGGAAGAAGACAAGTAAATTTAGAACTCAGAGATAAGTGTCCTGCAAAGATGCTGGAATCGGTGGAATCAGTGGCCTGCAGGGGTCAGAAATGGTTTGGTAGAAAGGACTGTGGCAAGGCTACAGCTTCAATGACATATAGAGCAGAGCATTAGAGGTACCAAAGGCTTCAGGGAAGACACTTGTGGAAGACTACAAATAGAGGGCACTTCAGAATGCCACAGAAAGATGAAGACGTCATCTTGATGTCTTTAAACAGGAGAAGGGTGCCTCTAGAGGAGCCTGTCAAAAAGACTATGACAAAAATGTATGGCATATGGACACTGGGACCACACTATTAGGAACAAGAAGAACAGAAAGCACTACAGGTAGAGGACTGTAACCATCAACCAAATAGTACACATGGAGTTACCTATGGCTCCAGATGCATAGGCAGCAGAGGATGGCCTTGTGGGACTTCAAAGGGAGGAGAGGCCCTTGCTTCTAGAAAGGCTCGATGCAGCAGTGTAAGGGAATACCAGGACAAGGAAGCAAGAAAGGGTTGATTGGGGAACTGGGGGAGAAGAGATGGCTTATGGGATTGGGGGAGGGACCAGGAAAGGGGACAACATTTGAAATATAAATAAAGAATATTTCTAATAAAAAAAAAAAAAGAGGCCAGCAATGGAAGTTGAGCTATTCCACCCTCTGATGAGACCTGGAGAGGACTATACAATAATTCTCTCTAATCACTCTTACCTGAGCTGAAACATGCCTACCTTCCTGTTTAGAGCTGGCTGTGTAGTGCAGGTTTGGAAATGGTGGTCAGGATGTGTGTGGAGTTGAGGGCGAGTTTAGAGTAGCACTGCCTTGTAGATTGTGCACCAGCATATAAGCGTCTGTTTGAAAGCTTCCATGTTGTCTTTTGTTACAAATAAAGAAGAAGTACTAGGAGGTGGCAGCAGGGAGTTGGTGTTAGCCTGTGTGCTAGGTGGGAGAGCAGACAGACAAGAAGTGAAGGGCTAGAGACCTCTCAGGGCAGAGGAGGCTCTTTGGTGGATGACAAGGAACCAACCACTGAGAGCTAAGCCACTGCGGGCAGGAAGCCGAGTCCCACACTCACAGAAATCTTGAGTGTGTTCCACGGACATTTTTCTCCCTTGAAATTATCTTTAACCAAAATCTGCATTGCATTATGAAGTTTATTAAATCCCAAGTCAGTGCAGACATCAGGCTCATTATCTGCATCTCCCAGGGAAGTTCAGTAATTTGTCTTGTAACAATAGCCAGTCTAAGTAGGAAACTAAAGGCTGAGTCTCCAGACCAAGGGATGACTGGTTCTTCCCACAGAGAACCCAGGCCAGCAGCAGCCAGGCTCTCACAAGCCTCACACAGTGGGATTACAAGGTTAAAGGAGTGACTGAGGTCCAAGGATCGCCTTCAATATTACAAGCTGCTACCAGGGAGTAAAAGTAGATTTTGCAAGCTCATTAGACTAAAGTATAAAGTAAGAATGCCAATTTAATCATTTCAGAGAAATAAATCTGTCACCAAGACTCAGCATAGCCAACACATTCTGTCCCTGAGATTAAACTGCAAGAAAAAAAGGAACCACACTCAGGACCCTCTTCATTGATATACCAGGAAGAATGATAACATCAAAGGCAGAGGGTCAAAGGCACCTGCACAGTCTCTCTCTACATGTAATAAACAAACCTAAAGATTAACTCTGAGAATTTATGGCTGCAGAGACCAAAATAATTTGTCAAGCCCAGGGAAAGCCAGTCCATGATCAAAGTACTCCTGGTTAACATAACTACTGAGCATTTGGGGACTTGAGAGATGACCCAATGATCAAAGCACTAGCTTCACAAGCATGAAGACCAGGGTTTAAATCCCAAGTAAATGAAGAGCAGAGTGTTGCTTGTCTGTAGCCCCAAGCAGACACAAATGGAATCCCAAGGACTTCCTGATCAGCTAGTCTCGCTAAAAGTCCTATATTCAATGAGAGATAGTGCCTCAATAAAAATAGAGAGTGAAAGAAGGCAGTGTCAAACTCTGGCATGAAAGCGCACACACACACAAACACACACATACACACACACACACACACAAACATACAGACAGAAACAGAGACAGAAAAACACAGAAAGAGGGGAAGGAGAGAGAGAGAGACATGTAAATGACTTCCAACAAAAATTTACAGCATTGCCTGTGGACCAATTCCTTTCATTAAGCCCTCAGCCCAGAAGTAGCTTAGCTTAGAACATCTTTATGGCCTTTACACTTGGAACATGCTTGCCAATGGACTGGAACACTTGAAAGTCCCTCAGTCAGAGTGTATCTCTACTTGGCAGGGTGCTGTGAACACATAACATATAACAACCCCAGGTACTCTGCACAGATCCACAGGTTGTCTAACAAGGGCCATTTTGCAGGCATGGTGTGAGTATTGTGTACAATAGACACCACAACTTTTCTGGATAGACATTCCACATCTGTTCTTGCCTGTACTAGTGATGCTATTGCAGCTAAATGTATTAACACACACACACACACACACACACACACACACACACACACACACAGTATGTTTCCTTCTGGTCCTAGAGACAGTGGGTATCTCACTGTGGCACTTTGATTCATGGAGACTATGTGTAGAAATGTCGACCCAGAGCCACATGCTCAGTTCTGAACTCTGTCTTTCCTCCACTGACTGCACTCTAATGTCTTTTCTACCTCTGTGGGCTCCCAGTATTCACAGAGTCAGAACTGAGAGTTGGAGTGGTTTTAGGAAAGATAATAAGAATCTATAAAGTTCATGGCCATATATCTTATATTCTGATTTACATGTAAATCTCACTCCAGGTCCATGAATCTCACATCTTAATTTAAATTACATGAAAAGTAGAGTTGGCATTTGCTTAGAGATTTGACTGCATTGCCCTTTGGTCTCGTGAGTTTCCAAAGAGATGATACCTGGTATCAGCACCCTTGGGAACTGTTAGGAATGCTGTCAGGACACCACCCTGACATTGGGTCCAAGGCTAAAGGTGGGACCTTCAGTCTGTTTCCTCTGTTAGACTCACTGCACAGAAAACAAGGTAGGTGGCTTTAGATTTTAACATTTTAACAAACATTATAATTTTATAGGACTGAAAAAAAAGAGATGTGCAGTGGGTATTGAATATTAACTTGACTCTTCAAAGCTGTAGCTATCATTACAAGAACTAGGCAACAGTTGCCTTAAAAAAGGATTTCCTGAGAAATCTGCTTGCTTTCATGTAACTAAAAGTTTCCTCACCCACCTTACACTACACAATGGTACTAAAATTCTAGAGAGATAAGCTAATATTTTTGCAGTGGTTCACACCATTTTATGATAAGTTTCTCTAAAACACATGGATCCATTCTGTCTGGCCCAGTTGATCAAACAAACAAAAATAACCTCCTCAATACCCTTTCTTTCCAGCCCGAAGTCAGCTGTACTCTGATGTACACATTTTACATAAAGGTCAAACTCCAAATAGACCATTCCATGTTTTCCCTCTCCAGTGTCACTGTTGCGTAATCAGCAAAGAGGAAGTAAAACAAAGGTTCTCAAGGGGGTAGAAAAAGTGAATGATATAAAAAGGTGTAATTTAATATCATGTTAACTCATTCTGTATGATACAAGGTACCGCTGCATCATGGCAAAGACACGGTGTAAAGTATTCCCAGATGATTTGGGGACCATTAATATGAGAATTCCATATTTCATAACATCAACAAACCAGATGAACCTCATCCACTTAAAGCAGAGAACAGTGAAAAGAACAAATGTCTTGTGAAGAGTGGAAATGAGAACAACGTGTCTGAGGTTAAACAGTGGAACTAAGCTGCGGATGTTGTGCATGAAGTAATTATTTCTGCAGTGCCGTTTCTGCATTTAGTTTATAAGCATGTCAGGGTGCGCAATCCAGGCATATTTCAAGGAAAGAAATACCCATTGACATGATGTGTGGAGAAACTGGCCGTATGCTCAGCGAGCTCCACAAAAGTCCTAATAAAACTTAAACTTTGAGCAGAAAGCCCCACAGGCCAAAGTATATATAAGTCAGATGTACCTGCCAGTCACTTTGGTCCACTGCAAGCTTTTATGAGTCAAGTATCTTCTTTAACTATTTGAAAACCCAAAAGGATTGTGTTAAAGAACAAACTAAAACAATGCAAACAAAACAAAATGAAGCAGCAACAACAACAACTAAAAAAAAAAAAAACAGAATAAAAGTAAGTTCCTACGAAATTCAACAAAGAGGAATAAATATGCCCTAATTATTATCTAGGCTGATTCACCTCTTCTGGGAAATTTCCGTGGAAGTTAATGATGTATTAGATGATGTATTAATGTTAAAGATACAATGAGAAATCTTTTTTTTCCTTTATATAACTTTCCAAAGTAATGAGTTGACACAATGAAGAATCTTGAGGTGTTTAATCATGCAGGAAGAGTATAATGGCCTTGCAAAAATAAAAAGTCAATATTCTAGAATTATTTTAGCATTTGCAAATTAAGTCACAGTAGCTCAGGCAGATGAAGTGGACTTGACCAAGAACACAAAGCCAGCTACAGTTAAATTCAGAGCCTCACTGCTCAATGTAGAGTTCATTCTGAGTAAATAACAGACTTGAAACTATTGGTAAATTCATGTTTTCTCCTTCAAAAGGACTGAAAGGACAAAGAATGGGAAAGTGATATTCCAGGTTCTTCTCCTAATACTGTGATAAAAATACCCTGCAAAATAAATGAAAAAGAGAAAAGGTTTATTTTTGGATCACAGTTGAAGGATACAGTCTATCAGGTCAGAGAAGCCAAGGTAGCTAGTCACATCACATCTACAATCAGAAAACAGGACTGAGTACATGCTAGTATGCTCAGAATCTTCCTCCATGTTATATAGTACAGAATCCCCCATGATCCTGCCCAAGACTGGGATGAGTCTTTCCACAATGATCAACATAATCAAAACAATCCCTCACAGGCATACTCAGTCCTGGCTTCCAAATAAATCCAGATTCTGCCATGTTCATATCTGATATTAACTATCACAAGCATGGAAGGTTGATTGCTGCAGGGTGGCCTTTGGAAAGCTCTGGGAGTTAGGAGAGACAGGTTCCCCAGAATTCAAGATATGTGAGGAGTGTGGTATATGAACTAAAACAGAAACTACAATTCTTGCCATCACAGACCTGAATCCCTGGGCACTGATCTCACCGGTGGAGGAGGGACTGGTATTCCAAGATACACCCACCAGTGATGGGGTTCCTCCTGATGAACCCTGTGCTGGAGCCCATGCTCTTGTTAGATCCTTGAGCACTGTCTGAGAGGTGATATATATAGTGTGTATCATACCCCATCTCTGATTCAATCTGTCTGAGTGTTTGGGGAAATACCCACAACATTAAGCAGGCTGGTATGTGGAAGCTCACATTCATTATCCCTTCACAACAGCCTTATTCCCTGGGAAAACGTCTTCAACTGTAATTCCATTCCCAAGTCCTTTTCTAAGCTCTTCTCTGAACTATGGTCAGTAACAAACAATCTTTACACTGTGTGTGGGTTTTATTTCTAGAGCTGGAAAATGGCTATCCAAAGCCAAGTTTGTAAATTAGGGTCGAACAATCTCACTGTGCAACATCAAAATAAGTGGCTCAGCTGTAAAGAAATAAATGTTTTATGGTTTTAGTTCATGAACTGACTCTGAAAAAGTTCCAAAAGAAAAATTTTAAGCATTTAGAACAACAAACTGAAGCTTTGGGTAGTTATTTTCAGGATGTATCCATCAACATGGATTTAGAATTTTGTTTTCATTTTAAAAAAGTGACAATTCATGTTTCCTACCTGCTTTGCAAGGCACTGTGCATACATATCTTGCTCCTTACATTCTATTCATTTGTAGGTCCCATTTTGGTCTGTATATAAAAATGTCTCCCACAAGTTTATGGCTTAAGCACTTGATGTTAGTACTATTTCAGGTAGTTCTGTAAACATCAGTTAATGTACCTTAACTGGAGGAAGTAGGTCCTCGTGGGTATGGCTTCTGACCCTTCCTGTCTCTTCCTCATTTCTATTGCAATGTGAGAAAACTCTACTCATATCCTACCACTTCCATGGATATTTTGGCCAACCACAGCCTGAGAACCAGTTAGGGAAGTGAACTGACATCACTGAAACCATGAGCCAACATAAATCATTCTTCCTTTCCAGTTGTTTCCCTACATGCTTTGGTCTGAGTCATGACAATGTAAGAACTGCATGTCCTCATCATCTCATGATAGGTTGGTGGACATTCTTACCAAAATGGAAAATGTTAACCCAGTGAGACACTGATTTGAACTACTAATCAACTCACATAATATGAAAAATAGATACAGTAGAATTATCACTCTTAGTAAGATCCCCAAATTTTGACCCTCTAAATTTCAATTCAATAACTCTAACTGCAAGTATTTCACAGCCCAGCAGTTGTACACAGGATAGTCAATCAGCCATTTACTAAGCTGATATCCACTGTGGTGGGAGAGTAAACTGAGGAATTCTGGCTTCTCAGCTGCTAACAGTGGTAACAACCACCACAGTTCTATGGGCCGTCTTGAGGCCCAATGTCACCCAGCTCAGCCATCCCAAAGTTCTTACTCCACTTTCTGTGTTCTTTTGAAAAAACTAAACCCCAAGGAGTTTGTGATGGAAAAAAATGTGGGTTTTTCAGACCAAAGGGATTGTATATGATTAACAACAACAATAATAATAATAAATAATATCTGGATTATAAGTAGTGTTGACAAAAATGATTAAACATCTGACACTAATCAATGAATACAGCCAATATTAACATAACCTTTCTCAGGGAAAAAAATATCTCTTTAATGGCAATGCTCAAATGAATTTACTTTCCAAGTCCCTAACACATTGTGGAAAAATGCAGCAATGCCTTCCTCTTTGCTTTTCTTCTAATATTTTAGATTATTTTTACACATACTTATGTTTTCTTAACTCACATGTTTACATATAGCAAACCCATTTATCACCTAATCTAAAGCACTACTACACCATCTTCTGTCATGGGAATCTAATATGTCTCTCTCTCATCTGTGTCTTTATCAACTAACTCTAACTGCAAGTATTTCACAGCCCAGCAGTTGGACACAGGATATTCAATCATATCCTACCACTTCCATGGATGTTTTGGCCAACCACAGACCAAGAACCAGTTAGGGAAGTGAACTGACATTAATTAGATGTAACACATATCAATCAGATTAAGTAACTACCAGTGCCCACAAAAGTGATGTAAATAATTATTGACTCTCATAGCAACTCTTCTTTATTCTTCTCAGGACTTTAAAAGTTTTACACACAAAATAAACATATACATGCATCACTACTGTCCTTTTAATTGCCAAGCACATATCATATACAGAAGACTTTTATGCACTGATTAGTTATTTCTATGTATGAAAAATTGAAATACTTATTTTTCAAAAACCAAAAAGTACTAACTTTCTATGAGACTCAGCCACTCACAGGACCTCCCTTTCCCCGTTTTCGTCACTGTGTGACCACCCTTCAGATATGTACTGCCGTGTGTTTAATCACTAAACCAGAGCACTCTGCACTAGAAATACTTATTTTCTAAAAATCTTGCTCTGTTTAAAAAGCCATATAATCCTCTATATAGACAATATGTATATTACACTATATAAATTAGTTGGATTCTTTAAATAGCTAATAACCAGAAAGTGGCAAAAGTCTGTTTCAAAAATATTCCAACAAAGGGCTGGAGAGATGGCTCCATGGTTAAGAGCAGTGGCTCTTCTTCTGGTTCACAGACATCTATGCAGGTAAACACTCAATCACATAAAATTTTAAAAAGAATTTAAAGATTCCTGATGGACACATATGTCATTTTTAATTTTATTTTGGAGACTTTAACACCTCATTACATTTCCAATTAAAGAATAGGAAACATTTCATGTGACTTACTCTCATTTTTTTCAAATGTTTGTAAGAAAATGGTCTTTAGTTGGATTAAAGAGATAGTGGAATTTTTTTCAAAAATAAGAAATAAAAATACTTAAAAGACAAAATGAACTGAAATTATGACACCACAAATTAGGTATCTGTAGGGTGGGACGTGAGGGGTGCGACAGTCACAGCACTCACTAGCTGCCACACCATGGTAAGGCTGCATTTTCCAAGGAGGCTCCCTCCCTTAGGCTTCAACCAGGGAGCAAACTTCCTGTGACTGCACTCTCCTGAATTACTCATCTGCTTTCAATTGTTACATAGGAACCAGGGTCTTCCAGATCCTCAAAAACAAGACAAAACAAACAAAGTAAAACCTCAAGATGGGTACCTTTCTGGTGACAAGAAGAAGGCAAAATTTGTCAGGGAGTCAAGGTCCATCTCATCTAATCAGAGTCTCTCCTAAACCCAAGCCAACAAGAGCGTAGCTCATCAATGGGGTCCAGGGAGGACAGAGTAGCAAATACACAGCAAAAGGGGAGGACGCTTTACAACGCCAGCTCCAAGGTCTGGGCTTCTCCACAGCTAAACCTGCTAATTCTCCACCCTCTCATTTCTATACTTTGACACACATGAACATTTGTGCAGAAGTCACAGAAATCTTCCTTTTAAAACTTGTCTGTCGGCCCCAGCATACTAACTTGGATACCTACAGCACCTCCATATGTGCCTGCCCATGTCTTTCATTGGATCTGCAGTTTGAATCCCAGCATTTGAGACCTCACCCATCCCTTCCACTGGCTGTGTGTGGAGGCCAGGAAGGAGTTGAGGACCTGGGATTGAAAAGAAATCAGGAAGAGTGAGAGGAGACAGGAAAAGCCAGTTTGGAAAAAATAGTCATCTATGAGAGAGGAAGAGGAGGGAAGAAATGACCACATCCTTCTGGAGAGGAAGAGAGGGGAAGAAGTGATGTCGTTCTGGAGCAGAAGAGAGGGGAAGAAATTACGACATCCTTCTGGAGCCAAAGGGAAGGGAAGAAGTGATGTCATCCTTCTGGAGAGGAAGAGAGGGGAAGAAATGACATGCTTCTAGAGCAGAAGAGAGGAAAAGAAGTGATGTCCTCCTGGAGCAGAATAGAGGGGAAGAAATGATGGCATCCTTCTGGAGTGGAAGTGAGGGGAAGAAGTGCCATCCTTCTGGGAGGCTTTTTTTTCTCCTCTCCCCGTCCTTTTATTCTAAACACCTGAGGAATACACATCTGAATTACCTCATTTTTTTCCTTCTTCTTCACAGTAGAATGAAGTCATTGTAGAGAATTCTGTGCTATATTCACATGACCTCCCCACAAACCATTTGGCCCAGTTACTGAAGTCTGAAATGTCCTCCAAAAGAGACAATCAGCTGTAGAAAAAAAAGCCTTTTTACCTCTTTTTCCTCCTGCTTGAAGCTGGGAAGAAACACTATCTACCTTCTTGACTCAAGAAAGGAGTACTTCAGCCCTGTTCCTCAGTTTACCTCTTTTGTGTGCCTCATTTCAATTACTGTGTCAAGACTTTTGAAGGGATGAGTCCTCCCCACCTTACCCCATGACCAGGAATTTATTGTAGATACAAAGAGTGAACTGTGCTGCAACCACCCCGTGTCTAAACATTCGCCATGTTTGAGTGAGATAACCATGAGAGCCCTAATTTGTATCACCACATCTCACCTCTCTCCTCTGGCACTTTAAACCATCTCCAAGCCACATCAAAGCTCAGATTCCAGGAGGATTTTCTTATTTCCTTCAACACCTTCACCGAATTAAAATCAGAAGCCAAATAACTCAAGGCTTCTTTTCTGTACCCTGGGCATAATTCCAGTGTTGACTCATGTGGATCTGAGATATTTGAACATCTTGATGCTCTCAGATATTTTCTGACCTAACTTCCTTGGAGATTACTTAGTCTGGGTAAAAGACCAGTTATGAGGTTCCCCCTGCATCACAAAGCCTTCAGAATTGAGAGAAAGAGTTTCCTGTAGTTGTGACACAGAATCCCCCTGAAAGGTGGTCCTTAAGCCTGACAGTTTTGTAAAAGGAATTCTTTTCTTTAGTCCTCTATATCGACAATATATATTACACTATATAAATTAGTTGGATTCTTTAAATAGCTAATAACCAGAAAATGGCAAAAGTCTGTTTCAAAAATATTTCAACAAAGGGCTGGAGAGATCGGTTAAGAGCAGTGGCTCTTCTTCCAGAAGTCCTGGGTTCAATTCCCAGCACTCACGTGACAGCTCCAAGGGATCCAATGCCCTCCTCTGGCTTTCAGGCATGCAGGTGGTGCACACACATATATGCCAACAAACGTTACATAAAATGATGTTTCCAGTCATTCATAATACATACAGTTATAGCTACAAAATTGAGAAAGGTGAAGAGGAAGAAAGACTTCATGATCTACGTGACCTCTTCCCCCCCCCTTTTTGAAAAAAAAAACCTTTCAATGTAACTTTTAAAAATCTAATGTAAACATAGAATATAGAAAATAAAAAAAATTTTAAAAATCTAATAATGAAATTAGGTTGAGAGGTGTGTGGAAACTTTTGGCACATAGGGAGGACAAAGGTCCAAAACCAAGAACAGAAGAAGTCGGCACTATAGAAAGGAGTCAAAGTGATAATGCTCATTCAATCTATTGGTGAAGATAATCCTCTCTTCACCAGTCAGGGAGAGGAAGAGGGAGAGGTCACCCATGGCCACTCCAGCCCTGAGACGTCAAGGACAGGCTCCTGTACCATTCCAACCCCATTACTGGAATGACTCCAATGAGCCTTGCTCATTTTCAGGCAAAAAATATATGATAGCTATTCATTTGGGCTTTTAAAATTTATTTATCCATTTGTTTGGCAAGAAGGGAGATGTCTGCCAAGCATGTGATGATCATAAGACAACTCATGGAAGCTGTCCTCTCTATTACCTAGGTCTAAGGAGTAGAACTCAGAGCCTCTAGCTTGGTGGCAAGCACCTCTTCCCACTGAGCCACCTCTCAATGTCGCTGTCAACTTCTGAAGGATGTAGGAGAGCCAAGACAAGGCAAGAGTTCAAATCTCAATTTTTATCTCTCTGGCCCGTGGTGCAGTCAACCAATGCCTTTCACTGCCTCGTTTGGACCAGTGCAAAGTCGAGCCCCAAATGACTGAATGAAGATCTGAAAAGCTGGGAGAGAATAAATGAACTGCCTGCTTTTCATTATGCTCTGGGCCCAGGATGGGGATACATCTGGTTTTCTGATTGCACTTTCCCGTAGTAAAGAAAATTCTAGTCTAGCAGGTCAAACCAGTGGATGACTAGGCAGCTCCAATTACTGACCTGACCTGCATCTAACCTCAGAGGGGAAGAAAGAAAGCCCTTTTACTCACTCTTAGAAACCAAACTATGGGTGTAGAAGGTGGTTAGGTTTTCTCTTTTGGATTAATTAAAGTTGCTTATTCAAATTGTGCTTTAGTAATAGTCTTTAATTATAAACAAAATAATACTCGACTTCCTCTATAAAACAACACTCAAAGGCAAGGAGAAAGAAAGACTAGACCCTTTTATTCTTGTAATAAAAAACAACAAAAGCAGCAGCTTCAGTATGGCATTTGGGACTCAATGCTCTATTTAATGAATAAAAGATAATAGTGTTTCTTCTCAAAGGAGACAGTGTCGACTAAAATGAGCCTGTTCCAAACTTTTTTTCTTAAATGGGTTTCACTCTGATGGCCATTTCCAACTTCCAGCTAAATGTTATTGCAGCTTTCAAGGGACCTAGAAACTTAGACCTAGAACACTGTTGATGTATCCTAAACTATATTAACATGGTCAACTTCCAACTTTACTGCCAAAATCCACTCTATTTGGTGAAGAAATTAATAACAACCTAGCATAAATTCTTCAAGCACTTTAGAGTATCTAAAACAAACAAACAAATGAACAAACAAGTCATTCTTTCTGTGGAAGCATGCTCAGGGTCCGGGGAACACTCACACCAGCCTCCTACTTTGTTTTACCTGTTGAAATTTGAGATGTAAATGACTTGAGATGTAAACAGCTAAATGAATGTGGTTTCCATACGAGCTTGAACTGACTGAATTTGCTATATGAGCTTTTGGTCTATAGAAGAAACACTTGCAGATGGTTCAACCTTATTATATAAAGAAAACTATATATAATAAAATCATTATATTCAAAGCATCTAGACATTTTTAAGTCAACAACAAAAATCGACACTTGAAGATATTATTTTCCAACTAAGGAGGATGACGATGAATCCACAGCAGTGTTCTCCCCCTCCACCAGAACACAGAAGCACTCTCTGAAGTGTCTTTACAATAACACTTGACAAAATTATTAACCTTCATCCCTCATTCAGAAGAAACAGTCAAACATTAGTTTAGAGTTACACTCATGAAGCAAATATTTGCTTGCCAGGGAAATGTAACTTATTAAGAGAAAAGTCATACAGAACACCCTATGAATCTGCTACTGGATACACTCTAAAGGCCTGGATTTACTATTTCTTTGGAGTATTTAAATGATATACAAATAAAAGAAAGAATGCTCTGAAAGCTTTTAATGGGAGTTGATTGGAATTGTTCATGGTTCCTTGCTTTATTCACAATAAGCTTTTAATTAAACTGTTCAATTAGAAATACCAATGTGTTCATTTATTTTACCTATGTATATTCCCACTTGCAGCTCTTCCCACCATTTTGTGTTCAATTTGAATAATTTTAATTCTGTGCAACACACATCTTGTTTGGCTCCAGCTAAGTTTGAAAAGAGACTGGGGTCACAGAGAACAATGTGTTAAGTAATTAGAATCTAAAAAAAAAAAAAAAAGTCAGTCAAAGAATATGAGAGTCAGCACACATAATAAGCTGTATAATTTTACGGAGGGTTATCAAAGACCTGCACTGCCAAGGGTCACACAGGGTATGCTGAACATCTGCACTTTGAGCATGTGGTTGTGAAACCTGTTACCTTTGCTGTCTAGTTTTAGGTGAGGGGGGGGCCTTAGCACAAGCTGGTGTGTGAGCACATTCTCACAGTGGACCAAACACTCACAATTAAAGGTCTTCAGCATGCCAAGGCAGGAAGTTCCTGTCCGGGCTCAGCTTCTGCCTTTCATTCTGTTCATTTGCTGGTCTTAAAACAACTGTCCTTTCCATCTGCCGCCTGCCGTGCAATTCAGAGCTTGCCCCTTTGTTCTCTGGTTCCCCCCACCGACCCGAAACAAGCCGTACCCACACTTGGAGCAGCTGCTTGTCTGTAACCATGAACGACTTTTCCCACCCGAGGTTCATCTAATCTAAAAGGAATGTCCCTTTTGTTATAAAGAAACTGAGATGTTGAATGTTTTCAATCAACATTACATCCTTTCATGCTCATAGTATTATGTCTAGCAGAGGTTGATGGTTCAACCCAGCCTTAGTAACAATTATAATCTCAAAAATGACAATATCAACAATCATTAAAAATCAAAGGGGATCCTAAAACCCTGCTGGCCATGCATGCTCAGCAGATAAGCATGCCCACTTTAATCCCAGCTGCAAGCCGCATGGCTTTTTTTTTTTTTTTTTTTTTTTTTTTTTTTTGTCAGCAGCTTTTGGCTTTCTTCCTTGTTGGATGTGATTCTTAGAGAACTAGACTACAGGGTCTCAGTCGCTACCTCCCAGACTCAACTGACTTGCTCTTCCACACCTGGACTCTGCTACGGGCCCACCACCTCTGTGTAGCCCCGTCCAGTGGATCCTGTGCATGCCACCTTCCATATATCCTTGACCTGATCCCTGAGACTTCCCTGACCAGACTCACTGACATGACACTTTCCTCCACTGTTCTGGTCCATCCTCAACTTCCTTTGTATATCTATACATGCACCGACTCGAGTTGTGGTGCTCTTAAGCCTGACCACTGGAGCTCTTGTCTTCTGGATTTATTTGGTGACTCTGAGCACTCTAAATAATCACTGAGTTGCTTCTGGATCTTCTTTATTCCTGACCTTGAAGTCCACAGGCAGCACCACCAGATCCAAACTTTTAGAATTAACTCATCCCATGGAATGGAACAGAGTCTACTCTGCCTCTTAGGTCAGCTCAGTGCTGATTCCAAACCCTCTGCTTCACTTATTCCAGTGAAGTTGTCTCTAAATGCTGTCATTGCTGCATCCTGAGCCTCATCAAAGCTTCTTCCCCATCCCCCACCCATCATGTTACCTGTTGAAGGCAATGCCCTGGTTCTCAATTCAAGGTTTAATCTTTCTCTATGCCCTTGTGCAAAGCCTAGGGAGAGAGTATGATCACATCTCTGCACTGCCCATGATAGGCATTTGTAAGCAGTTATCCTCCTTCTTTATGGAATTCCATACTCTTCATCCTGAATCTATTACTCACTGGCATCAAACATGCCCTCCATGTTCTAAGTACTGGTGGTTCTGTGCCCTACCCCAGTTATTCTGAAACATAGCTTGCTTCCATGTCTTTGCATATAAAACCTGCCTCCTTTTATCTGTGAAGTTATCAGAAGTCAACGTTCAGTTAAGAAAACCCTTTGTTCAGGAATCTGTTTATACAAAGCTCCAGCTGCATCCACCATTGCTAATATCAGATGGTGCCTTCTCTGAGCCATAAGAACACAGGACACTTCAGCTGTGGCTAAGTGCTTCTGCTACTAAAATTCAGGTATGTACAATACACTCCCATTAGGCTAGTGTTTCTCAGCCTCAACATTGTTGGCATCTAGACCAGATGGTTCTTTACAGACATGAGAGCTGAATTGCATACAATGCTATATTTTATAACGTGCCTGACCTCTACTGAACTGATATCTGTAGAATTCCCCACTTTCCTTTTATGACTATTAAAACAGTAGCCATGATCAGACAGTCCTGGGACCATCACCTACATGGAGAATCAGTTTTGCATAGTGTAAGCTTCTCTATGACATCTTATCTGTTTATTCCAGTGTCCAAGTGAAGTAGAGACAACAGTCATCAGTGCATGGTTATTGATTGATGCATATTGGTCATATGATGACATATGCCCTGGACTTTATATTTTATATAACCTCCAAAATAGCAATTAATAAATAAGTCCTTCTTTAAATGTGGTATCATAGACTCGTGTCAGAAATAAAATAACAATGCTATCTTAGTGGGTTTGCAGAAGATGACTCAGTGTCTGCCCTGGAGAGGACAATAGCACATTATAATATAAGCTAATAATAATAAGCAGCATTGCTTTGTTAAGGCATGCTCTTTATTTTAGTAGGAAATGAGCACTTAGCATCAGGGTATTTCAGCATGTTGTTTTCTTTCTTACACAAAGGAAAGAACACCTTAGTCAAATGGATCGTGTTTCAATTGCTATTTTCATCTGCATTAAGTTACATTAAATTTGTCTAAACCAAGAAATGTACATAATGTATCAGACTGTAAGTCCATTCACTGAGCTCCAATACAACCAACACTTGGCCATGACCCTTCTGTTTCATAAGGTCTGTGCTTGATTAAGTTTGCAACTTAAATCTTAGAGGAAGCCCACCAATCCCAAACTTCTTTCCTCTTGGTCCAAACCACACAACCAATTACATCTGTCTTTTCCTGGGAAATCCTCATTTCTCAAAGGATCTTGCTCGCATTTATCCAAGGATTATGATGAGAGGCGAAGTCACATGAGCTTGATTCACTTTAAGAGAACTACTAAGCAATTAAAAGTTTCATGAGTAAAGTATCTATCCATTAGGTTAGGATAAAGTCTGGCTTTAAGCAAAGAACCAAATTAAACTAAAACCCACAAGTAATTGGTTATAAATGGATATTTATTGAATCTTACCCCTGGTCTTTACTTACTTTAATCAATAATAACATTCTTTCATGTTCTCTGAACTAGATTATCCTATAAAATGAAACAACTGGCCCCTCCCCTTCTCTGCAGTTACTCAGCTAAGAGTTTTATGAAACATAATCTCCTTCCTCTCGTGGAACATGGTAAAACAAATGTAAATTTTGACATTAGTTAAGTACTACTCCAAGAATACTGGAAGTTGAGAGAGAGAGAGAGAGAGAGAGAGAGAGAGAGAGAGAGAGGTGCACAGAGAGAGCACCTGCTCATCAAACTTTTTTAGCACTTTCAACTATAGGGCATGTATAAGTCTATGCTTTAAAAATTAAATATCTCTCTATTAAACCACATTTTTAGCATTTATGACTATCACTTTAAAAGTGCTCTAAATAGCACAGTGAGTTTTATTTAAAGAAGTACCTATCATGCAAAATAATACTAAAAGTTGTCTTAGATTAGGATAGATAGTCTAATTCAGCAGGTCTTAAGTCCAATTTAACTGCTATTTGTTAGTCTCAATATAAAAACATCACTATTACAACACTGGGGATATCATATTGAACCAGTCATTGTGGTGGTTCCTTGTCTTTATAGCTGGGTCAGACTGTTAACTGCTTTTTCTTTACATAATATCTTCCTATACTATGGAAGTTAGGATTCATAGAGGAGTCTTCCAGGATAGTCTCACCTTGATTCCTCCTAATCCTAAGTGGATGGTATCTGGTGTCTTCAGCAAGAGGACCTTGTCTTTCATCTCTGGAAGATGATCACAGACACTGACAATAGCTTATAATATTTTGAGAGTTTCTTGGACAACCTTGACCAAAAACATGAAAGAAGGTCTCACATGCCTGGCATGGGATTTTTGTTAGATAGTCTCTATGGCTCTTAGGATAGATAGATAGATAGATAGATAGATAGATAGATAGATAGATATCCAGGAAACATTATCACCTCATGTAGTATAGCTCCATTTAAACTGTGTGTGTGTGTGTGTGTGTGTGTGTGTGTGTGTGTGTGTGTATTCAAATAAACATAAAATAATACATGCACCTAAGGCTCAGAAAACATCATGGAAATAATCTCACCCTGACAGAAAGACTGTAAGAGCCAGAGACCAAGCTATATGCTGTAAAATAGTAGCATATATATGTAACAAGGAAGACATACTCTTTAAGTCTCAACAATATAGTTCACTAAATAGACCTACATAATGACTCCACCAGTTGCCAATATGTATAGGTTGAATTTCACAAAGCTCTAAGCCACACTGAAAAACTACAGGCTAAGAGAGGAAAAATTAGTGTTCTCCAGAGATTAGCTCTCTGGTGGATTATCTAACCTGGAGTTATCAGCCCTAAATGTGAGGGACTCTGCAAATACCACGGCCAGCAGATTGACAAACCACTTGAAGCAACATGTCATGTTGCCAGTGTTGGTTCAAATTCTGGAGTTTGACACTGGACAGTTTATTATTGGCATATTTAAGTACAGTATGATTTAGAAATTTTTTCTGATGTAACACAATCCCATGTGCACAATGAAGCATAAGTACACTGAAATTCTTCTAAAAAAACATGTCACTTATTCTGTGAAGGTTCTACAGATAGGTTAAATGTGTCATCCTAAGGATCTAGGAGAAGATCTGGTGTAGTGTCAGTCATATCGATAGTGTAGAGGTTATCTGAGCTATTAGCCATCTTCAGCTCTGTTTGTGGGAGTCTAGAGGAGCCCCTGGCCATACACATAATACAAAGCCATCTAGATTATTAGCCATATCCAGTCCTGGTTATAGGAACTTGGGAGATTCAGTTATGACCTGGCCCTGTCTTTGAGCATAAGGACTATTGTGCTCCCAACACATTAACACATATGTATTAAGAGAAACACTAAATGAACTCAAGATGTATCGATGATAGATAAATAGATAGATGATAGATGGATAGATGGATAGATAGATAGATAGATAGATAGATAGGCAGACAGATAGGCAGATAGACTGATAGATAGTTACTATTTAAAAAAGAAACAATGATGAATTTGAGAGGGATTTGGGGGAAATAGCTTCTCCATAATAAACAAATAAAGCTAGAAAGAAAGAAAGAAAGAAAGAAAGGAAGGAAGGAAGGAAGGAAGGAAGGAAGAAAGAAAGAAAGAAAGAAAGAAAGAAAGAAAGAAAGACTGCCCACATGTAATAGAGATGTATACCTTATAACAGAGAACAGTATGAAAGTTAGGACACACAGCAAATGGAATAAAAGATCCGAAGAAAATCTAAGACATGGGCCTGGGAGATGGATCACTCATAGAGTTGCTGCTGCGAAAGTACAAGGAATTAAATCTGGCCCGCAGCATCCGGACTTAAAAGTCCATGCAGTCAGCATGCCTGCAATCTCAGCGCTGGGGAAGCAAAGACAGAAGGAACCTTTGAGGCTTGCTCAGTGAGCTTCAGATCCAGTGAAGAGACTGTGACTTAAAACACATGCACACACACACAGGTGCACACATGCACGAATGCCTATACTCAACAAACAAATCTAAAACATAAAATAAAGTGTTTACCTAAAAAGAATAATACGGTCATTTTCTTGATAAAATATTTTTAAGGATGAAAAGAGAACTTACCATTTCAACTATGTATTTCAGAGACATAGCAAGACTCAAGGAAGCTTCAAGGTCAAGTGTACAAGACAAGGTTTTCATCAAGAACAACCTTAGCTGTGAGAAGCTCCTCAGACATGAGTCCCACTGAGAATCTCCTCAGCTGAGGGACCCATAGAGAAACTCCTCAGCTGTGGGACCCACTGAGAAACAACTCAGATATGAGTATGAGTTTCACCAAGAATCTCCTCAGCTGTGGGACCCATTGAGAACTTCCTCAGACATGAGTCTCACTGAGAATCTCCTCAGCTGTGGGACCCATTGGGAACCTCCTTAGATATGAGTCTCACTGAGAAGCTCCTCACACATGGATCGCATTGAGAAGCTTCCACTGACAAGTTCCCTTCTCTGTCATGTTCACTACCACTCTGGTTGCCTTGCCACCCTTTGTCTCTATAACATCGCTCATTACTCTGACACATCAGAGCACCACAGGTGTGCCTGCGGCTCTGCTGCCGTGCAGTGTGATAGCCTGTTTTCTACGCGGTGCCAGCCCTCCTTTCCTGTTCTTGGTATCCAGCAGTGTTCTCTTTCCCCTGCCTCTGTTGAGATCCTAGCCCCTTCAGGATCACATCCTTACATGAATGCCTGGCTCCCTGTGCTCTTCTTCATCTTGTTGTCAAAACCTCAAGCCCACCTTCACTTGTTAGAATTTATTTACCAGGATCGTGAAAGAAGGGTGGTGACTGGTATCTATTTTCTTCATGACCACAGGCTGAAGAGGACTCTCTCAGTAAATCCCAACCAACATGTTCCTGGACTAGCCCCTATACTATCTTCTAAAAGACAATTTCTTGCTTTCCTTCTCTTCAACCAGGTAACTTTTTGCCCTGTCAAAGTGACTTCTGTTTCAATTACAAAATAAAAACAAGCAAGAAAGGCTCATTCACTCACCCAAAATTTATGAGCCATTGACTGTGCTTAACGTTTTCCTTCTTCCATGAAAAGGTGGGTCAACTGCTTAGTCCTATGTGTCAAGTTGTAGCCTTCTACCTGTGTCCCAGGGCCCATCCTCCCTTGTTCCAGGACAGCACTGTGGGAAGCCTTTCCTTTCCATGTCTCATCACTCTTCTGTTTGTTTTCCATCAGCAGAACACACCGATACCAATCTACAAGCAAAACAAAGCTCCCATACTCCCGCAGCTCCCAGCGGACACTGCATTGTCTGAGATGGTTTTCTCAGCACGCTCCTCTTCAGGGCTCCCTGATTCTTCCTTCCTTATCTCCCAACCATCTATCTCAATGAGAGGCATGCCAGCATTCAGTCCTGTTTGCTCCTTGACCTATCTCAATAGTCTGATCATCTTAAATGCCTCTCTAGCTTGATGTCTTTTCACAGTTCCAAACGGAGTCTTCAACTCCACATGTAGCCAGCAAGTCACTGCTTGCAGGTCCCTGTTTTAGGTAAAAGCTATTTACATGCTTTCTGGTTGTCTGGATTTGGTTTTGCAATCTACAACAGAGGCACATTTGTTATTGTTGTGGTTGTAGTTGTTGTTGTTGTTATGGTGGGCTTATTAACAATGTCTTTAACACATAGAATAGTCACTGGCACAAAATTCAGCAATCATGGCATGAAGTAATAAATTTGTCCACTTACCTTCCACTTCTACCATCATTGATCTATTTCCTCTTTGCAATGTAATACAGAATTATTTTGTTCTCTCCATCCACCCAGTCTCAGTTGTCCCCATCTCTCTGATTCAGGTCAATTCATCCTCTTTAGAAGAGGAGGTGTGCATATTATGTTTTAGGTCTGATATGTACGTGTATGCCAAAGAGACAGAGCATGCTCAGTGGGTTTGCACTGAATGAAGCAATCGATCCAGACTACAACATCAAGGCCAGAAAAAAGAAGTCTAAGCTGAGATGGGAAGGCAGTTTGTAGAAGAAAGGCTGCCCTGAAAGTGGAATTGCTGACAATTTTCTCTGATTACAGAAAATGGAGATGCTGTTCTGCCTCACTTTTTACCAAACAATACCCACAGGGTTTTGTTCCCACTCTGGTTCCCATACTTTCCGAAAACCATGATAGCATTCGATGCTTTCTGAGAAACACAACCATGAAGGCCAGGGGAAGAAAGGCTGGCCTGTGGCAAACAGTGAAGAAACCGGTTGTGTTGACAACTCTGACTTCAGAAGCCTAAGGAAAATGTGAAGAAACACATGGGTGCTGCCTTCAAACCCTGAAGGGATGTCACGTTTTAAAGGAAGTCAGTCTTCTGTACTTCCACAGACCAAGTCACTTCCTGACAATTATACAAAGATACATCACAAATCTACTCTAGAAGGGTGAGAACTGTCGGAAAGCAAAATGAGCAGACAATGGAGGGTGTGGGATTCCCAGTACTGGGGTGTCCATAGTAGCTGGCAACCTTGCCACAGAAAATCTAGAGAGAGGATTTGGTCATGACTTCAAGGTCTTCCCCAGACAACTCTGAAATCATATATCTCCTCAGAAGTCTACAGAGGGAGAACAAAGAGATCGCTCAGCTGGGTGAAGGACTTGACCCAGACACCTGTTGACCTGGGTCTAATCCCCAGAAGCCACATAAGAATATGGGGTGAAGTGCTGCATGATTTGGAAAGAAGATACTAGAGGATTCTTGGGTTCTAAACTAATCAGGGAGTCCCAAAGCCAGTGAGAGAATCTCTCCAAAAATAAGTTGGCCGATTTATAAGAAATGGCACCTAAAGTTTGCCTCTTTCATTGATACACACATGCACATATATGCATGTGAATCTGAATACACACGGACATACACCTTCTATCCCACCCCTACAAACACACACACACACACACACACACACACACACACACACACACTAAAACCTATGGAGAGATTCATCAGAAAGTAACAATGACCTACCATGGTGTATACTGCTGCCTGGGAGGTCCACAGTCATGAGGTACCAGTGCAGGGCTAACTATCTTCTCAATAGATTGTATCCTTTCCAGAGGTAATTAATTTAATTCATCACTTCAAAGTAAACACCGAGAGAAAAAGAGAGGGAAACAATACATAAAAATTTGGGATAAATGAGAATAGTGTTAAGTCAAAAGCCACAGTTTGGGAATATCTAACTTCAAATTTTCTAACTGTAAAGTATGTCTACATGAGGAAAAAGAAAAGAATGTTGTCTATTCCTACCTCAAGTCTCAACTACAGGAAAATCCAGTAAGAGACAACCTTTCAGAAAAAAAGGCCACCTTCTAACACTGGCCTAGGTAGAATTTTGGACATGGCCTGGACCATCAAAGCCTGCCTTCTGTAGGTGTCACAAACTCAAAACTAAGACTCATGCCCTTGAAGTAAGAGTTTCCCATTAGTTCATCCTTTTTTTTCATTTCTTCAAAAACAATACTGATTTTTCATTCAGACATTAAAGTATATTCTATCAATGTTCCTCCCTCTTTTACCTCTCAGAGGGGACACCACTGGGTTTTCTGTCCCCTTTCTCTCCAAAGATCTGCTACTCCTGATGACATGACTTTAGCCCAAACCACACCATTAGCCTAAATCACACTTTGTCTTAAAACTTAGCCCTCTAGATGCTTTACCTACACTGTCAGATTCCAGTTCGGCTCAATGAGAACAAAATGCTTGGAGCTCTGACTGCACCAGAATAAAAGATCACTGAAGAGGTGTATTTCATTCTCTTTGACATTACAGAGCTCGATGAATGATGTAGAATAGTGCACTGAGCTAAATTTTGCTTCTTGAAAAAAAGGTTTGTTCGAATTCTAAGAGTTCATTATCTACAGGGAGTAGAGGAAGTCCTGAATGAAAGAAATCCTGAGTGAATGCTATTATTGACATGGGCATCATTATGTCAAGGACCACCTCAGTTCTGTGACAGTGGCAAAGCTTTCCCCTGCTGAAGCTTAGATGGATGGCAAAGCTTTCTTCAAGGACCAAAGGAGAAATGACTGACTACCATTTACAAAAACTAGCAGCCACAGCTTCTACCTTCAGGATGTTTACAGCTTAACTCTGCTCACCTGCTAAGCCTTCCTATGAAACTAGTTTACCCTTTCCCTTGTGCTATACATAATAAATGCTTTGAAGTTCCGGAGTGTAGCAGTGATCTGTACCACTCCATCAGAGTGCATACATACAACCTGACATAAGATTTTCTGAATGTTCATATATGTTTCTATCTTTTCTTCGTGCTGTCAATGACCTTAGTCAGAGTTCTAAGGTCCGTGCTGGTCACAGTACATATCTGTAAATTTGACATTGTCTAAAAAATAACATCTTTACAGGTATAGTTCAGATACAAATTACAATGAGGTCATAGTGTACTAGGATGGGCCTTCAGTCAATCACAAGCATCTTGGAAGCTGAAAAGACTCTGGACACCAACATATGGAGCAGAAAATGCTGTGTGATGATCCAAAGATACAGTAGGAAGGTGAAATGAACAGGCATAGAGAGGATGCCCTGTGTAGACAGGCAGAACTTGAAGAAGTAAGGTATCTATAAGTCAGTCAATGCCAGCCAGACCAGCAGTAAGATAAAGGTAGCCAAGAGAATCTCCCCTGGAACAGTTAAACAAGCTGTGTCTGTAAACCTCAAGTCACTGAAAACATGAGAAAATAAATTGCTCTTGGTTTAGGCTATTGGTTTATGATCTTTAGCTAAGTAGTCCTAGGAACCCATACAAGTAATGGACTGACCAGCAGAAAGCATATCATGTGCCTAGAGGAAGAAGTAAAAAAAAAAAAAAAGCCATGAATGAAAGTGCCGTGTTAGCAAAAAATATCTCACTTGCAAATAATTGAAGCCAAACTCAAGCTGTATTAAGTGGGGAAATGGGAGCTGCCTTACCAACTGTCAAGTCCAAAGGCATTATCTAGGGATCTGATGACGACTCAGTCTGTCTTTCTTTACTTTGGTGAGCTCTGCTTTTTCCTCAGCATGCTCTTCCTCCACAGGGAATCAAAACCAGCAACTCCAGGTTCTCCTGACCCTGTGCCATCCCCCTCTAGGCAGAGTCTTACACTCTCAGCGACTATCTGTCCTTCTTAAGCAATGCTGATTTAGGTGTTTAACCTTATAGGAAAGGCACCAGGCTCTGTGACATGCTCCTCAACCAGAGACACAGAACAGGTATTAGAAGGAGAAAAGATTTCTAGTGTCATAAAAAGGGAAAGAAGTTCTATGTACCTAAAAGCAACAGATCCATACATTGTTGGGGAGAAAAATGACTTCTCAATCATGACATTAAAGAATCTGGTAACTAGTCAGCCAAGAATGAGAGGGATGTTCCAGGTACAAGTGGTCTAGCCAGATGAGCTGACATAGCCCTGTAGTTAGAGCATGCAAGGAGAACAAAAAATAAATAAATAAAAAATAAATAAATAAATAAATAAATAAATAAGGTGATACCATTTAAAATCAACCTGGATCAAAATAAAAGAAGCCAACAAAAGTGGCCAAATGCTCATTACTTGCTGGGATTTCTCAATTTCTCAGTGCCTGTTAAATTCATTACAATTGTTGGGAACTGATAAGATGGACTCTTCTATATTTTTTGCATGTTAAATTAAGCTAATGTTACTTGACAATTTCATGCAACCCATTCTGATTGCTCTCTACCCATGACCTTCTCTTGTTTTCATCTCCCTCTGGTCCATGTCACTTTCAGTTTCTTTTTTGTATTCAATGTGCTCTCTGTTTACATTAGTGTTTATTGCTGTTGAGGCCTGGATGTGAAATGTCCTCCAAAGCTCATGGATATAGGCATTTGGTCCGCAGTGATGGTGGTGTTTGGGTAGGTGTACATACTTCTAGAGAAGGGGCTTTGCAGGAGAAAGTGGGTCTCCGAGGGCTGGGACTTGAGGTTTATAGTCTTGTTGCACCTCCTGTCCCATGTATATGTGTTTTCTTAAACCTCTTCAGATGTGAGCAAGCTCTCACCACTGCAATTGCAAGCAACTCTCAGCTAGATCTTCCCTGATATGATGGACTGCGTCTCCTCAAAGAGTGAGGGAAAATTCTCCTTTCCCCCATTTACTTGCTTTTATCCAGGCATTTTATCACAGTGAAGAGATAAATAATGTAACCACAATAACAGGCTATCATAAGCGGGGCAAATTTTTTCACATGAGGTTATTGCAGTAAGTTGTGGACTTTAGTATCCAACACAGTTTAACTGGCTCAGTATCATGGTATTGGGCATCTGGTGGCTCCAGGAGAATCTGTCTCTTTGCCTTTCTAGGTTCTGGGGTCATTTAGTGTCACAATCTCTTTCTCCATCTTCAGAAAGAGATTCCACAGCCTGATCCTTTCCTTGCATCGGCTTTTCAACTCCTTCTCTGTCTCCCTCTCACACTGTGGAGGGCTTCTATGGTTACATCAGGCCCACCTGACTTACTCATCATGCTCTGTAGGCTTATATTTTTTAAAACCTACTTTAACATGGATTTTACATGCTTTAACCTCCCTTCTGTTCTACTCCCATCCTCTGAAAGGCTCTACAACCACTCCAGAATGCAACCAACCGCATCACTAGAACACCCTAAATTCTCCTCTGAGGCATCTAGGTGTGGATGACTGGTCCCATATCTTCACCTCAGTGAGTCTTCCAAGCCAACCCTCCTCACTGTACCCATCCTAAACTCTGACTGAGCCGTTTTTTATTGTATCGTTGTATATCTTGAGGAATATGCCTATCTGTATCCAGCACAGTTCACTCTGCCAAGTAAGTCTTCAAAAATGGCCTAAGTTGAATCCATTCCAGGCTGTAATATAAAGTTGTGGATTAAACAGGACTCCAAGGTCCACCACAATCAAACAAAGCTTATTTTGTTGTTTTTGTTTTTGTTTCTTAAACCTCCTCTCAGTTTTCTCTACTTCTCTCTTTGCCTTTTATGTATGTGTGCATGCAGTACTGATTTTTCTCTTCATATTTCAAGTGATTTATCTTGAAAGGGTATCTAACTTTGCAAAAATCTCCGTGGATTCACAGCAATAAGCAAGAAAGCAACTGGGCAATCCCTTTATACTGTCAATATTTATTTATGTCTAAATTTTGTTGACTGAGCAGTGTAGTTTCTAGGCCTTTAGGGCAGAGCTCCTGTACAATTTGCTTTGTTTATTTATCAGTATGCCAGTACATGTCTACAAAGAGCAACAGAGGTTTCAGTATGTTATTTGTAAAAACCAACTCACACCTTTATAATTATCACATTTGTAGAAAGTTTTGTTATTGTCCAGATGGCTATCATTTAAGTCTAATTTTTTAGAAATTGGGGCACACTATCAAATTTCAGAATACTGTGTTAAACATGATTCACTTAGAAATTATTCTTTTCTCTGGTGCCAAAATGGCAATACTTCACTGAGCTCAATGTATTAATAATGGATGACTTAATAAAATCTGAGGAATATAAATAATTAACATTAATGATAATGTTAGTTTTATATTCCTCAATATATAACTACTCAATAGTTCAGTAAAATGGAGAAGATTTATAGGATTTGGAGAAAACTCATACTATTGCATTTTATTTTTATAAAATCGAACATATGCGTAAAACTATTATAAAGGTGCTTGGTGACAAGTTTAAAATATTATAATGCAATTCAGGGATTAGATGCAATCATTAATGTCAGCTATGTTTAAGTAGAACATATCATTTTGTGTGTCTTGGGGAAATTGTGAATAATCAAATTAAAATGCAATTATGTTTAAATATTTCCTTGGGGAGAAATTGTTTTTTCTCAGTAGGTGGGATTGTGGACTAGGGCTACAATGCTGAGCCATATTATGATGTTTAATGACCATGGAAATAAGAGGAAAAAACTCACACTTTAATGTGTGAGTTGTATGTCTACAAAGTTGAGACATACACAAAAATACAGTAAGTATAAGAAAGGTTTCTATTCTGAAGCAGGTTCTTCTGTGATATAAAGAGGTATTACCAAGGAACAAAGGATATCTAGCATTTGGATTCTACATTTAATCATGATATCCAGGCTATAATACACCTCCATTCCTACCCAAGGCCTGTAGACTTCACAAGATAATGTGAAGTGAAAGCCTTAAGTTGAGCACTTTATTTTAAAGATTTATGTATTTTATTTTACATGTGTGTGTATATATCTGAGTGTATGTATGTGTATGGCACACATGCAAGTACCTGTGGAAGCCAGAAAAGGCCATCAAATACCTCTGGAACTGAAATTACAGGCAGTTGTGAGACATCCCTTGTAGGTGCTGGGAACTGAATGTAGGTCTAATGCTGGAGCAGGACTGACCTATAACTTTTAAGGTCTGCTCCAGTGATTTATATTGTCCATCTAGACCCAATGTCTCAACCTCCCCAAACTTCATACTAGCAAGAGACAAAATGTCCAAAAACCATTCACCTGTAGGAGACATTTCATACTGAAGCCACAACAATCCACTGTAGGATAATGGTCATGAAGCAAATACATCTAACTTCCAAAGCTCCCGTAGTCCACATTTCCAACACTTTCTAAAATCCCCATTCAAAATCTCTTCTAAGACATAGGCAGTTTCTTAGCTATGATCCTATAACACCAAGGATGTTATATCTGCTGGTGTTACAGCTGCATACTTTCACTCTACAATGAAATGAAATAGTCCCATAACAAAATGGAAGATGGGAGAATAGCAAAGAAAGATCATATTGCAGTAAATATAAAGCCAAGTAGGACAGGCAGTTGAAGAATTTTTTCCTTTGGTCGGGCAACTAGGATCTTTAGTGGCATTACCTGGGCTCCAATGGCCACAAGTGGCGCCTATTTCTCCAGCTCTGATGTCTGGAATGAATTCTGCCTCTTTCCTATGTTAGTTCCACACAGTACCTTCAGTTTTCTTCAGCCAATATTCAATGTTCTTGACATCTACTTATCTATAAAACAGGGATAAAAAGGCAAGACTATCCCTATGTCTACAGTATCTTCACAATAGAAAAAAAAATTCTTACAGCTATTCATTTAAGTATAGATATCAGAAATAGCTTTACTCTCACAGTATCAACCAAAGCTCATTTAGGACGTCCATGCTGGAAATCTGATCCTAATACATGTTGCCAGACTCTGCCATTGTCTGGACCCATGATGTCAGCCCTCTCACTCTTAATTTTTTATGCTGGGATGACTAGCATTATATGGGGCTGGTATGAAGTCCTGCTACCAATTGAAGATGTAACCTGACCCTTTGGAACACACCTTCTGAAGCCTCTGTGCATTCATTTTTAAAATTGAACTATTAACTTTCATCTTTTGTTTTTATGTGTTTTTATACCTTTCATCTCCCGATTTATCCATTCACTGTCATGTACGCTTACACTTGTATAACCCTTGATTTAAGTGTACTGTTTTTAAGTTTATTGAAGGTCATCTATAAAAACATGTGCCAGCCTCTGGCTTCTAGTGTACGTGATGTCATGAAAGAAATACACAGGAATAGATGAAGCCCCAGAGACAATCAGCTTACTATTCTGTGTGAACAAGCAGGGAGACAATAGACACTGAAGAATGAAACAAACAAATCTCCCAACCACAATCATCTTCTTTTTTCTGAAAGGTAATCACCAAGTTGGTACCATTTCTTTCCAGAGGGTCTGATCTCTTCTTCCTGGTTAGGTCCTTGAACTTCTACATCAATAACAATATGTTCCTTGTTCTTGGCCCAATCTTCCAACACAGACATGCAGATCCCTTGCAGCAGGCTACACCCTTTTACAAGCTGTATAGCTAAAGAGCTCTATAGCTCAGCTCCCAATAGATGTAACACTTCTGCCCAGAACACAGGGAAGGATGGAGCCCTAAGGGATGCCTGTATTTCCTGATCCTTGGCAGGAATTAATATCTGGTAAGTTGCAATCCCTTGGAGTGGTCTCGAATAGTTGTGCATCTTTACTTTTGTTTGTACAAACCAAACAAATAATTGTGAGCTTCTCATGTCTAAGTGGTAACTAGCGGTCAAGAGCAGGAATGCAGACAAAGCTACCACATTACCTACAGGAGTGTTGTATTAGGTATTGCCCCATCACTGTGAGCAGAATGCTGATAGAAACAATATGAATGAATAGTTTGCCTTAGTTATAACAGCTCATCACAGAGAGGGAGAGTAAACCTGAAAAAGCACCCCCTGTGACACATCTACCAGGTAAGTCCTACCTCCAGATGGCTTCACAACCTTCAAAATTAACCCTATGTGATGGGTAGCCAGCATCTGAAGCACCACTCTCTGAGACACATTTCAGGTTCAGATCATCTAAAGGACAAAAGGGTTTCTGAAAGTAAAGCTTGCCAACGTTGACATGCAAGCTCATCATATTAAAATCACCCTTTGCCTTCAAGGAATACACCTTAACTGTATCAAAGACCTCCAGAGAAGATATCACTGTCTCCATCAAGGCTGATTTCAGTATTTAACATTCCTTACTATTAGACAGCTTTTAAATCTAACTGAAGTCCTGCTTCCTGCTGTTCAAGTTGGGAAATATCCTTCTCTGAAGGAATTTAAAATTAGAAAGTTACTCATCAGGCCAGGTATCAGTGCCAGCAATTATCTACATACGGAAATATTTGAGGTCTGGCACTTTCAAAAGCTTGATCCCATTATTCACACATTCTGCAGCCAGAGACCAAGATGCAAGATATTCTTGTGACCTACTTGGGAAGCCATCTGGCTCTCAGATCCAACTGTGAGATTTTTGATCCAGCCTTCACACTAGTGGCAGCTCTGCCAGCAGGACTCAGGGACAGAGCCTGTTTCCAGGATAGTTTATGTCTGCCATGACTCTGTGATCCCCTCGGTATGGGGTTAGATGCAAACAGATATAGATAGACTCCTAAAGCTTATCAGAGTACTCTGATGTCTGGATACCTGGATGGTGAATGCCAAACATTTGCCAGAATTTCTCCGGCCTGGGAACACCTTTAACATCACAGGCCAAGTCACTTCTTAGCTTTCTGTTCATCTAAATGACCCTTGCAAAGAATGTCATTCTGTCTACCTTAAAGACCCATGCTATAAATCAGATTTGCTTCATTAGGTGTCTGTTTTTCTTGATGAGAATGTCCTTATATGGTACTCTCCACATTCCAAAAAGTCTACTATTCTCAAGCCTAAAAGTCAGTGTTGCTCAACAGTCATATATCTGAATTAATAACACTTTCATAGCATCTGGTTCCACACCCTGAATGACAAGACAGTTCTATATAAATCCTTTTAAAGGGGAATCTTCACAGACTTCCATGTAACCCTGCAAAGCAGCAAATTTGACAAATCCTTTCAGTAGGTGCTACATACCATCAACATGTGAATCATCTTTAAATCATTTCCTTAACAATAGCTGCGTTTTGAATGGTACAAATTACTTGGCTGGAGGAGACGCGGAGGATGCCAGCACTCTGATAAACTCACCACTCCAATGAAGTCAGCACACTGTCACTTCCTATATGATCAGCAGGGACAGAGGCCAGGCCTCAAGAATGCTTACACATATCTCTTATGAAAAAAAAATCACAAATTGACAGGACTGCTTGGGAAGCAAACTTTCCCACTGCAAATGGTGCTGTGTGCTTCCTCAGGGAAGCACTGTTCAAACACTGACCCCTACATTTCAGTGCTCACCATCTTCATCTTCATCTTCACCTTCATCTTCATCATCTAGAGACAGTAATCCCTATCTCCCAAGAAGGGCCAATGATGTCCAACTCCATAGACCCTCAACTGTATATATAGTGACAGTAAAGATTCTGACATGAGATAAATAGCCCAAATCATCCACTTGGACCCCGATTAATCCCAAATATCCTCACAAGAAAAAAAAGCAGATCAAAGCAGAGATTTGACAAGGATGCAGTGATGAGGCTGATGAAGAGAAGAACCCAGGATCCAAAGAATGCAGCAAGCCTGTGAGCTACAGCTGTCAGGAAGATGGCTGCTCCCAGTAGCGTCCAGATTGTGTATGATCCCACTGACACCTGGATCAGTCCCATGAGAACCCTGACCTTCAAAGTTGAAAGATGTCTCTTAAGAAAAACCTTTATGAAGATACAATTCACGCACCACTCCATTCACCCATAAAGACAGCAATCTAATATTTTTGTTTTATTTTACAACAATCAACATAATCTTCTTTAGATCATTTTTACTACCTAGTTGGAAATTCCATATATATTGGTAGCAGCTTCCCATTTTCTTCTGCCTTCTGACCCAACCTCAGTCCATCTCCTCGATTTCATGTCTTTAAATAATAAGTTTGGAGCCACTCAGCATCTGGTAATCTATTTACAGCAACACTAGAAACTCGAAACATGTGACAGGGTCATGTCACAGAACATATACACAGAAGTATAAACCAGAGAGCTGGAGAGATGCTAAGATAAGAGCTGCTCTTCCAGGGGATCTGAGTTCAATTTCCAGCACCCACATAGCAGCTCACAACTGTCTATAACATCAGTTTCAGGAAATCTGGCATCCTCACAAAGATATATACATAGGTAAGGCACCACAAATTTACATAAAATAAAAATAAATCAATCCTAAACAAAAGTGTAAGCCAAAGATATATATATATATATATATATATATATATATATATACTAAAATGCTATCTTTTTCAGAGATCTGAAAGATTTATAGTATGTCTGTATGTGTGTGTCTGTGTGTCTCTGTGTATGTGTCTGTATCTGTGTGTGTCTATGTGTGTGTGTGTATATGTGTCTGTCTGCCTGTTTCTTTATGTATGTGTCTGTGTATCTGTGTGTGTCTAGGTCTATGTGTGTCTGTGTGTGTTTATGTATCTTTATGTGTCTATGTCTGTGTATGTCTCTGGGTGTGTCTGTGTGTGTCTATGTGTATGTTCATATGTCTGTCTGTCTGTGTGTGTCTGTGTGTATACATACACATGTTCATTCTGTGGTGTGTATACAGGTGCCAAAGAACAACTCTTATAGCCTTTATACATCTCCAAGTTAGAACTCAGCGCATCAGGTTTTCATTGTTGATCAACAAACACCTTAAATACAGGTAGTTATCTTGTAGCACAATTTAAAAGATTAATATGTATCCTAACTTTCCCTCCTTACCTTAGAGGAACCAGTAAGTTAAAACTCTATACTTACCGAACAATGTAAAAATTATAAAAGATGCCTCTCTCACTCAAGTAAAGAGAATATTAGGGTACAGTGAAGAGAGGGACTTGGCAGCCTTCAGTCAATGAGCCAAACTCCACTGATTTTGTAGATGAAGCTTTGGGGGATCCCACTCACATCCTCCTTGACATTTTGTGGTTCCTTTATGCTACCAGCACTATGCCTGAGACAGTAAAATACATGAGCATATACATCTTCTCTTCAACATCGCCTCCCAGGCTACTAAGTCCCAACCACTTACTGTCTGGCCTTGTACAGAACACTTGGCTAAAGTCCAAATTAGAGCACTCACTTTGGAGATACAATAAATAGCTCCAGTTGCAACTCCAACACTGTCAGCTACACCATATGGAACAAAATTATTCTTTTTGTGGAATACAACTTTCACAGTTGTAAAATAGAGACATTAGTGTCCTTTTATCCAAATCTAGGACCCTAGAAGACTGGATCAAATGGAATAGATATTATATTATATATGTTATAAGACTGAATTTTTTAAGTCTACAAAATGTCAAACAGCAAACATTTTTAAAGTTATTGATGCTTGAGTGTAAAAGGCAGACTCATGTGTATAATTATTCCCCAGATGACAAAGTTTTGGGAAGGATTATAGACCTTTTGGGAGATAGAATCTATCCTGGGAAGTGGGTCACATGACTGGGACCCCACTTCCTGTTCATTTTTGGCTTCCTGTATGCTGCTGCAATGTGACAAGCCTGCCTCCTACTCCTGCCACCATGGCCTTTCTGCTCCAATCCTGTCTTCCTCACTATGGTAGGCTGATCCCTTCAAACTCCAATCCAAAATAAACTCTTTTTTCCCCTTTATTTCCTCATTCTTTTCTTTAATTGAATATCGTCTTGATTTACATTGCCAATGGTAAAACCTTTCCCGATATTCCCCTCCCCTAAGGTCCCCAGCCCCTCCTCTTCCTACTTCCCCCTGCCTCCACGTATATGCCTCTCCACCCAACACACTCCCTCCTCCATCTCCCTTGGTTTCCCTTTGTTCAGGCCTCTGTTGAGCCTTTACCTGACCATCAAGACTCTGAGATCAAGACTCTGAGATCATCAAGACTCTAAGGAGGAAGAGAGCAAGAAATAAAGCTTCCCTCGTGTCTGTACATAGTGGCTGGGCTGTGGCCTCACATGGATCAGTCATTAAAATAAAACAAAATAAACTCTTCCCCACTCAAATTCTTTCTGGCTGGATATTTCATCACAAAACCGAGAAAGCAGTTCAAGCAGGAGTTAGCATTTCTCTGAGTGGTAAATGTCCAAATCATTTGTATAGATATCTAATCTAAAATATTAAACCATGAAATGAGGTCATGCACATGATTCCAATAGTTCCGGAGCTATCTTGGAACATCACAGTCATCTGCTCCTGAGCTTTCCCAGGACATAAACCAAGAAGAGCATCTCTCCAGAACTCCTCCAGGGTCAGCAAGCTGTGCTCTGCTGGAAGGACAGTGGAGAGGCAAGTCACTGACACACCACTCCAGGGTTGCCTTCCCCGACCCATATCATCCACACACACACACACACACACACACACACACACACACACACCAGAGCTCTCCTCCTGACTTATTTATGGCATTTAAAGAACACTCTATAGACAATTCTAGAGAAGACCCAGTAAAACAGTAGTGGGGAAGAGCTAATTGGGTTCAGTTCTTAGTCAGAAAAATACACTTGGATTGTTTCCAGTTTTAAAGCTTGGCATAACTTCTTAAAGCTCTATTTTTCCCAAGTCAGAGACATTCACTTTTCTGGTTGACTGAGCATAGATCATGATGCTTTCCTGTGCTTTATTGAAATGATACCATTTTCTGTGTAGGGCCATGACTATCACCACTGAACAGGTAATCCTGGCTGAGAACCAGAACAGCTTGATTGTATTCCAGTCTGTAACTTCCCATGATAGTCATCTGAGGAGAGTCCTTACACAGCCTGATCTTCACATTTCTCTGCTGGAATTGGTCTGGGGTTGCTATGTATTCAGAGGCTAAATACTGGCCTGGATATCTGGTTGCCCCTGATGAGGAGATCCTTATATACACTAGGTGATGCTATGTAAACTTTCCTCCCTAAGTTAACTGGCTGATAAGAGGCTAAAGCCTATGACTGGGAGCAGATAGAGATAGGTGGGTTTTCTGTTACCTGGCTAGGGGTTTCAGGCAGAGAAAGGAAACCAAGGGTGGAGAGAACCATCATGGGAAGAAATGGGCCATGAGTACACGGCATGAAGAAACATCAAGTAACAAGGGTTGGGGTGCACGTTAGAATACTTCCAAACCTGCCTTATATGGTCTTACAGCCTGTAAATAAAACACATGACTTGTGTGTCTTTTATACAGACTAGGACTAGCTAGATAGAGTATATAATCCATTGTAGATTTCTCATTTGCAAAATGAAGCTGAAACTCCATATACCATGCAGTGGTCTAATAATAAATGAGACAACATGTATAAAATGTCCTTAGAAAGAACTGTTTTACATATTTATTAATAGGATAGAAACCAAACAAGCAACCAAATGAAGGCATGCCTATAACTACAGAAACAATGTGGACATTATCAAGCTCTACACAGAAAGGGACTGACTGCACTTTACAGAGTCGACTCCTCCACCTCTTTTTATGATAGTGTTTTGCTCTACAGCTGAGTGCAATGTGGAACTTAGAATCCCCTTGCCTCAGCTTCCAAGCACTGGAATTGTAGGCATCCAAGTGCTGGAATTTTAGGCATCCTTTACTACACCTAGCTAAAAAGTCCTTTCAATGCCATTCGGTTGTGATCATTCACAGAAACATTTCTCATAGTACGTGAAAAACTGGGGAGAGTGTGCAAACTCCTTTATTAGTATGTGGATGGATAACTAGTATACCCATTCTGTGGAACACAATTCAGGGGTATGAAACTGTAGCACCTGCAACAGTGTGTATAACTCTTGTACACATTGTGCTTGTGGAAACAGAATCATGGTCATGGCAGCTGATACTGCATATCATCATGGCCTGGTTTGCCACTTAGCTCATAAGATGATGCTGGAGAAAGTTTTAGGTGTAACAGCCACTTCAATCGGTAGGCTTTAGATAAAGAATAATGGTATCCATAAGGTGAGCATGCTTATCCGATAAATTGAAGGCCTTGAGAAAAAAGACTGATGCTCAGAGGAGGAAACATTTGGGCTGCTAGGATGGCCTTGTTCTCGAGACTGCAGCTGATGGCTCTACACAGAGTTTGTGGCCTTTCAGCATTTGTGTGGACTCAGACTTGGTGGGACCCCATTTGTCAGTCCTCCAAAAGGATATTTGCACACATATACACATACATGTTTATATATACATACATGCATTTATTATATACATGCATATAAATTATACATATACAAATATGTACATTTTATACATGCATGCACACAGATATAAACATACTAATCCTATTTACTGAACAACTGTAACAAGTACCAGATTGTTCCATATAATTCTACATATATAAAAATGTTTGGACTCTAGTATAGTTCAATTGGTAGAGTGATCTCCTATCATACATAGGCTTGAGTTTAATTCTCTGGGACCCCATAAACTGGGCATGGTAATATATGCCTGTAATGTCGGCATACAGAAAGTAGATGGAAGACATTCATGGGTGGGCTACATACCAGCCTAAGCTCCATGAGACCTATCTAAAAAACAACCAAACAAAAATTTAAAACAGCAACAGCACAAGAGAAATTAAAAGAAAATCAAGACTCCCAGAAAAGCCAGCAAACAGGTAAGTCCTTTAGATGAAACTTTTTAGGACAATGAAAATGCAGTGTTGTGTGAATTTGTCATGACAATAGTCACCTGAGTGTATCAATTATCAAAATGTATCAACTCATGCATGTTTATACATACTTAGAAAGAGTGGTTCTTATTGTACTTAGAATTAATCCAAAGTGTAAGGAAGGATCCAAATACAAGCCATGCAGCAAACACTAATGTCCTTTGCTATCAACAGGTAAACTTAAATAAAATCTTTTTACATATAATCTTATTTTGTTATAGATAGAGAAATAACAAGGTTCACCATACTGTTGGCATTTATTGAGCACCATGCTAGGTGAGAAAACATTAACTAATTTTATATCTGTCAGGTAGAACCATGGGCAAAGCACATATTCATTATTCTGAACAACTTAATTAAAAGCATAATACTAATAAATTATATCCACTAAAACTATTATTTTATTCACTTCTGATTTATATACTGTGTCTCTCTTGAGTAAATGGGAATTTTTATGTGCCAGTAAAAACTTAATAACCAGTATATCAATCTACAGTAAACACTATTCAGGAGCTAGTGGGACAAGAGTAATGTCCCTAAAACATCAGGGAAGGACATCAACCCCAGGAAGAGAAGTGTTAATAACTTGCAGGCAGCACCTGCACTATCAGTTCCCACACCACCCTTTTATCTCCCGCGCTCCGAGCATTTTACAGCAGTTCCCTGGCTATCTTCAGAAATCACAGGCTGTGGACAAAGCACTTGACAAATGGACGGAGCAGCCGATAAACAGCAGAAACCCTTTGCTCAGAACTTGCTCCTTTGAGCCTGTGATGCCCTTTTGTCTCAACAATTCCCTGATAACAAATTGGTCTACCCTTAGTTTGCCACCACATTTTCTAGATATAAGTGAACCTAGCAGGATCTCTAAGCGTGCCTGTGAATAATGGCCATTGGAGGAATCAACAATCCCTGGTCTCTTGGCTGCTGCATGACTGAATCAGCTGATGCTCCTAAGCAGCTTACTATTACCAGTGAAGCCCATATGAACATAAAGAAACACCCAGAAAAGAGTGTTTATAACTGCCCAGCCCCATATCAATGCCATAAAACTTGCCTCCTCCTTAGCAATGTGAACCAGCCTCAGAGGCTTGTCTGCATTTGAATACCGTGAGGCACAGTAGAGTCTTAGGTGAACTGTTTGATCTTGCTGGAAATTGGGTTCTTATTTTATAAAGTATGAGTGGTTCTACTGACTGTGAACTGCTGTCTAACAGTTGGAGAGATGTTATTAAGACTTCTTCCTTCAACCCCCAATACCCTATCCCACCACAGTAAGAATGAGGAATGTAACGGTTGCTATTCAATAGTTTAGTCTTTTCTGCTGCCATAACAAAATAGATTCAGTAACTTATAAGTAAGAAGAATTGGTTCCTCATAGTCTAGACTGGAAAACCAAAGGTCAGAGCTAGAAGGGATTCGGCATATGGTAAAGGTTAGCTGTCCGTCTCCAGCTTGTGGCTCTATTGATGCATCTTCCAGAGGGGATGAACACTGGGTCTTTCTGTAGCAGAGGGGCTATAAAGGGACAAACTCCCTCCCTGTATCCCTTCCAAAATTCTTACCTACCATTGACAGTATAGTGATACAGGATTCAGTTTCAGCAATGACTTTTGGGAAGGGGGACACATAGATTCAAAACTAGAAAGTCAAGGTTTTTCAGGCTCATATTGACTCCTGAGACTAAAACATTCTCTTAGAACACTGGTCTTGGGCATACAGAACTGAACAGGTTACAGCTAATAGCACTAGAGTATAAGTTCAGTGTTGAATAAAGAGGTGCCCATCATGGTCTGTCTCTCCCCAAGGAGGCCAAATGCACCTCCTGAGATCTAGAGAGCTTTTCTATGGTAAAAGGCACACCATCGCGTATGCCTTTCAACCCTGATTCCAAACACACCAATCTAAGCTTCCATTTTCAAAGACACCAAATCAATAAATGCCCACTATGCCTGCAAGAGAGCTGACTCCAAGGATGAGAAAACTTGAAAGGGTTGACAGGTGTCAATGGGTGCTGATTGATTTTCAGGGCCTGTATTAAAAACCAAGAATGCCAATTTACTTTCTCTGCCCATGTCGCATAACAATTTCAGTTTCCTTGAAATGTATTTTAGCTCTTCCAGACATCACTTTGAGTGTTAGGAATGTCTTAGCTGTTTTCCTTGTCTGCAATTCATTTTCTCTGTCTAATACATCATTGCTCTCCAATAACAATTACGGCTTTATCTTCTACACTGCAATCTGCTTGTTGCAACCATCACCATGCCATTAGTACCACTGTAATCTTCTCTGTCATCAGTCAATAGACTATCTGGTCACAAGCACTAGGTTAGAAGTGACAGCAAATTCTAGCATTAGACACTTCCTTATGTAGGACAAGACTGGTTATCCCATCATGTTTCTTATACACTGAAGTAAAATAGTGTGAATAGTAAATTAGTGTGGCACATAGATTTGTATGTTCTTCATGTTTCTATAATACTAATATCCATATACTAAAATCCTGCCCCACAAGGTGGTGGTGTTAAGAAGTAGTTCCTTGGGGTTGAAGAAATGTCTCTGTTCTAGAAGACCCAGGTTCAGTTCCCAACACTCACATCTGTTGGCTCACAGCCCTCTGTAACTCCAGCTCCAAAGGATCCAACACCCCTTTCTGACCTCCATAGGCACAAATGCATGCCCAGCATCATACATGCATGCATACATACATACATACATACATACATACACACAAATAAAAATAAACCTTTTTAAAAAGAGAATAACCCAAGCCTCTAGAGCCATGACTCAGAGAATAAAGCACTTGCTACATCAGCTGCCTCACCACCTGAGCTCATCTCTGGATCCCACACTGAAAGGAAGAAACTGACTCCCTGAGGTCATCCTCTGACTTCCACACAAATACTGTGGCCTATGTATGCCTTGCTCCCCTTTCCCCACAACACACTAAGGATTCTTTTAAGAAACAGCATCTCAGAGAACATCATGAAATCAAGAGTGGAAAAGTTATAAGAACCAAAGGACCAGGACATATGCTGAGAGATTACATCCTCTGTGTATGACAGGGAGGCTACATCTATGAGATCTCAACAAAATGTTCACTACATCAATAAGATGTGAATAATGACAATCTCAGTTGACATGCCATTATGGATAGGGTAAATCTCATAAGGCCCCTCCCCTAGATGAAGAGCTAGAGGAAATTAATGGTTGCCAAGAAAGAAAGAGTCAGTCTTCTCTCCTAACTAGTTATCTAATACAAGATGGTCAGGTCAACCCTAAACACATGTACAAACAAGAAAATGGGTGTACATGCCTCTGTGTGTTTGTGTGTGTGTGTGTGTGTGTGTGTGTGTGTAACAATAATAAAGAAAAAAGAGGCTATGAATTCCAAGGGAGTAGGGCAGATGTAGGAGGTATTGGAGAGAAATGGGAAAGGGGAAATCTCAACACAGTACTCATACACGACATTTTCAAAAATGAAGAAAAAAGCAGACTCTTTGGAGAGTGATTAAGACATAGAATTAGAGCCCTCTTACAACAAACAACAAAAGCAAAACAAAAGAAGAAGAAGAACAACAACAACAACAAAAAAGAAAACAGTGCCCTAGTATAAGTGACCTGAGAAGCCCTTTGCCTCTTCAGTACTCTGGACCAACAAGGAGACACCATCCATGAACACTGGTGGCACCTTCCTGAGACAGTGAGTCTTTTGGTGCTTCTTTCTTGGATTGCCCCAACCCAATTACACATAACTAGTAATTTGGTTATGCAATAGCTATCCAAATGAATATGCTATAAGTTATTTGTTTAGAAAAACACATAGCACTGAAGGGATATGAAATGTAGGCACAATCCTTAATTCACAACCTTCCTACTGAACTCTTGCTAGAACATTTAGTCTCTTGATTCTTAGAGTGAGTTAGATGTAATCTGGTCCACATTCACACTGCCATTTTAATATATTACCTGTGCTCTCTGTGGCTGGCCTCACATGAATGAATTTAGCTGGGTTTCTCTCAACTGGAAACTAAAGAAAATCACTGTGTCTCACCAGACCAGGGTATCTTTTATCTTATAGCTCAGCCATCACCTCCTCTGCTGTCAAATAGTACACCTTGATTAACTGAGTGTGTAAATACAAAAGCAGGTCAAATTTAATTTATGAATTATTTTATCTGGAGTCTTCAGTTTCTTTTTTCTTTAAGAACTTGTTTTAAGAGCTAAACATAATTGTAAGGGCTAATGATGTAAAATTATCCACATTGCTATTTTGTTTTATCTCCAAACACATTTTACTTCCATTTGTATGTTTTGCAGATCTAACCAACGAGACATTTGAAGACTAATCACAAAGGCATGTATGAATAGCAGAGGTGGTATGTGGCCTGCATGCATGGAAAAGAAATTTGAAAGTGTTTACATATGCAAATATCTTAGAGCTAGAATTTCATTTTTGGCATAGAAACTTAGTTTTGTCATAAGCACACAAAAAGCAAATGTTCCAGAAGGACTCGGTTTTTTTTGAGAAAGGCTTGTGTGTAGAGGCATACAGCATTCATGATGTTGATTTAATGTGTGCAGGGATCTACCACATTCAGGTGTTAATCAAATGGGTGCAGAGTTATACAGCATTTGTGGTGTTGATCCGATATATACAAAGGTGTACAGCATTCATACTGCTGATCAAATGTGTGCAGAGGCATACAGCATGGTGTTGACCAAGTGTGTGCAGGGATCTACAATGTTCATGGGGTTGATCAAATGTTATTTTGGGGTAAAAGGAAGCAAGGAATTTTGCCTTAAGCGTTCACATTTTGTCTAACTTGACTGATTCCATTTTCATAGAAAAGCTGTCATTTCAAAACTAGAGCTTCATGGGGTAAGATGCATCTCTTCAGCTTCAGATATAAAAGGGGAGATGATGAAATGAAATGTCATCCTCATTGGGAACATCATAAAAACTAACTTCTTTCAGCATTTAGTAATTCAATACACTAATTTTCAAAGGAGTTATTTAGATATTTGTGAGTGTGCAGGCATGCATACAAATGAGTGTGGTCATAAATTTGTATATACATATATATGTGTGTGTATGTGTGTATGTGTGGGTGCATATATATGTGTATATACATATACACACAGGCACACACATATGACATGTGAAAATGAGTAGTCAACATATGTCACTCCTTTGGAGCCATCTACTGCTTTTGCAATAGGGTTTCTCAGGGCAACCTAGGGTTCACTGATTTCATAAGACTAGCTGACCAGCAGGCCAGTCTACATTTGCCTGTGTAGCACTGGAGTTATGTGGGTTCTGGGAATGAAACCTGGGTCTTCATGTTAAGTGGCAAGGACTTTATTGCCCGAGCCGTCTCTTCAACTCCTGAATGATTGTTTATGAAGCAGAGGCAGTGCTGTAAATTCTGTTAGTCACAGGGAAGCCTTGAGGCTTCTGAGCATGGTCCTTGATTTATGAGCAACTGAATACTTGAGGTAATTTTTAATTGTGTATATATTGATTATAGTGCTGTTTTAAAAAATTAAAGTATTTATTTCTCTGTGTG